>PVKA01017924.1:0-44818 GCA_004027165.1 Ctenomys sociabilis | reverse complement strand
GGTTGGACAGGATATTATGTCGGCTTTTAGTGCTATGGTCATCCACTAGGTAAATAATTATTGAATCTTTGATATAATTCAGCTATAAAAAAACCTGTAAATATAATTTCATGTATGCACCTTGTACAGTACCAAAACGTTATGAAAACAGTTTGCAATGTATTAATTCATCAACTCTGTATGGTTAAGGTGTCTTGAATCTGTCTGATTGACATTTGTATTTTAATAAAATAAAAATAAATGGGAAAAAAAAAAGAGTTACAGATGCCTGCTGTCACACTGACTGTCACTGGATGCTCACAAGCGAGGAACAGAATTGGAGGGAAAGCCCATAAAACTTTTCTGTACAGCATTTGTTCTCCAGAGAAAACAATCTCTACCACAATGGATATTTAAGCTTACCCAACTTGCCTTCTTAGACTTATTTTCACTACAAAACTGAAGCATAAGTCAAGTAGGGAGTGTGCATGCGTGTAGGGCATGCTGATTACAAATGTGCCAGAGCTTCTGAGGATGTCTGCATCTTCACGCGCAGCTACATGATTTATATGCATCTTTTAACATGAAAAGAAAACATCTATATTAAGAAGGATAAATTTAAACTGTGGAAATGATAATGCAAGAAGGCTGTGAGTATTCAAAAAACTTAAAGCAAGGATTTTTCAGTTATTGTGAATGTGAAGATGTGCTTAACATAAGAAAAAAAAAAAACCCACTATTTTGTTCACCAAAAATATAAAGGTGAATTTTTCTGAGAGAACAACCTAAGGGGGTCATGTGCAAGTAACAGGGGTCCTATCTAATACTTATACATTACTGGTTAGTTCAACAGCAAGGCAGACAAATTGGACATATTAAGAGCTGGCTAAATCGCTCAGTAGGATAAAGTGCCTGTTTAATCAGAATCAGGGGCGGGGATTTCGAGAACCTGGGCCTGCTGTGCCTGCCCCACCCCCAGAGTGCGCTGAGATGGTGATTGAGACTGAGCATGGTGGCGCGTGCCTGTAATCGCAGAGCTTGAGAAGCTATAAACAGGAGGATCATTATGAATCTAAACTACACAGTGGGAACCTGAACACAGTGTACACCCTGTCCTAAATAACAATTTAAAAAAAGGACATGTAGAACATTATCAGTTTTCACTAAAATTACCAGTTTTTATGAAGATCAACAGAAAGAATTCAGAGAAAAATAAGTCTCTCTATCAAAAATAGAGAGCATACTTGGAGTGAAATTGCCTCAGAGCCTGGAGGCCTTCCAGGCCCAGACAGCTACAAGGCCACAGGGAGAGAGAGCCACCTGGAGGAGGAATCTGAACCCCAGCTCTACTGAGAACCCCTGCACCCTGTGTGGCAGCACAGTCCTGGAGCTCTGCCAAACACCTGAATCTTTGTCCAATTTTCTACTGTGCTCTGTAATGTTATACAAATCATTAGTATAAGTAATGAATATGAAATACACTTTACAAGGTAAAACGTAAGGCAGGTGCGCCAATAAGTCTGTCACAGAAAGAAAAATACTCACTTGTATGTGGAACTTTTAAAAATTTAAAAATGTAGGGATTGAAACTGTAGTTCACAGGCTTTGGGTAAAAAGGGGATGTAAAACATGAAAAATGTAGGTTAAATATAAAAGTTTGTAGTTACATGTATTTGATAAATACTCTTGCACCACCTGTGTACAATAGTAATAGTGTTTTATTATGCAGTGGTAATTTGTCAAGAAAGATTTTATTTACTCTTCCCATCAAAGAAAAGAAAGAAAGAAAGGAGAAAAAAGGGGAGGAGAAGGGTGAGGACAGAGGGAATGGATTAAGAAGAGGAAAGAGAGGAAAGAAGAGGACAAAAGAGGAGAGACAGGAAAGAAAATAAAAATAAAAGAGAGGAAAAGGAAAAGAAAAATAACTTGCAACTATCCATGGGTATCTGAGGGGGACTTTCATTACCACTGAAAATAATAGGTTGCGAAGACATTCAATCAGTTTACATAAATGGAATAGCATTCTTATATAACCTATAAACCTTCTAATACATAGAGTCATATTTCAATTATTCATGTTTGAAAATATGAAAAATATATTATAAATGGTAAAGTTGTTCCATAGTAGAGTTTATTATTCATTTTTGGAAATATGCCTAATACAGTATAAATGGTAAAGTTGTTGCATAGTACAGTTTTAAAATTTGCTTTATAGTTATTATCTTTTATTATTCTGTTTAATTTTAGCACTTTGTGTGCATGATTAATTGCGTCTATGGATACAGAACTTGAAAATATGAAAGGCACCTGAGTGGTATCATATAATGGGCACAGTGCATGTGTTTTAGTGTTGTCCCACTCTTCCAGCAGCCCCTCAAAATAGCTGCTCAGTGAGATGTCACAGAGCTGTATTAGAGTTTTCCAGAATTATAGAAACATAGGGAAGTGCATGCTGCAGACAGACAGAGATTGACCTAGGAAAACACGGGTACGAAATGGTATTTAGGGGACGGGTTGGCTGGCATGACTACGGGAAGTCAGAAGTCTCATTGTGGATGGTGATCAAGCTGCTAGCTAGTCCTGCAATACTGATGGTGTGGCTCAGCCCAAGTTACACACAGATTTATTTTATTATTATTGTTGTTGTTATTATTATTATTATTATTTTGTATTTTAGAAAGAGTCTACAGGGTCTTACTACATAGATCAATCTCATAGTGATTCTTCTGTGTTCAGCCTCCCAAGAGCTGGGATTACAGGCATGCACCACCACACCCAGTCTCAATCCCAGTCAATGCCAGGGACAGGGCTGACACAGCATGCCAGGAATCGAACCCTAGCCAGCTCCGTCTGCCTAAGCAGTTGCTTTAATCTGCTAAGCTATTTAGCTGACCCTCCATGCAGATTTAGAACAAAGCAAGTTAATGTCATTTTTCTCAATATGACATCAATCATGTTGACATATCTTTTTTTTTTTTTTTTTTCGGTACTGGGGATTGAATGCAAGACCTTGGGCTTGCCAGGCAGGGGTTTATGCTGTTGAGCTATATACACGGTCCAGGATTGATTTATTAAAAATGTTACTAGTGCAAGTTTCACAGTTTAAATGCTGGAAAGTCTGAAGTCCTGATGCCAAAGGACAAGAGAGGAAGGTCATCCCAGTCTAGAAGAGGCGGGGGGAGAACTCCGCCTTCTCATGCATGTTTTGCTTTTCGTTTGTCCATCTGTTTGCATCTACATGTCTAGCTGATTGTATCCTGTCTGAGTCCACTGAAAGTCGACGGGGATTTTGTTGAAAAATATTCTCTTAGACTCACCCAGAAAATGTACACCAGAATGCACACCAGGTTTCTAGGCATCCCTAAATTAGTTGACTTTATACTCAAAATTAACCATCTCAGGAATGTTTCCCTTGTTGTCTCCTTCTAAGTTTATTGTTTTGGATATTATGTCCCAGCAGCCTATCTTATTTTATTACAGATAGCAATATGAGCTGATTGAAGAGGACAAATAGATGAAACTGTAGCAACATATAAAAATAAGTATGTTAAGCTATTTATATACAGGTAAATGACTCTATGATATACTATTGTGCTTAAAGTTGTCACCCAGTACAAATGCTGAAATGAGAAAACATAAAATATATTTCAGGTGCTTCATTTATAGCTTTCAAAGAGCAAAGAATGTCACTTATCTGAAGACTTCATTCTGAATTAAGCAAAGTAATTCATGAAAAGCTGGGAATTTAAAAATTAAAACAAAGAAATATAAGGATAGTAAATATCTAAATGAAGTTTAAAATAAGCAATAACATAATAATCACTATATGTAAATACTCCACAGTAAAAATTCAATTTGATATTATAATTTCTCAAATGAGTACTCTGGACCTTCCACAAGACCAAATGCTATTTAACTACAAACTTAATGTTAGATGCTTCCATTGTCTTCAATCATAGGTTGGGGTAACACTGAGTGATGTCTCTCAGTGTGAGTGTCCACTTGTTTGGCTGACGATGTCTGCCTTGACTGAAGAGGGCTAATCTTGATCCACATAGGAAACACATTAAATAGGCAAGGGATATGACGAAGCTTCTTTTTTAATAGTTTAACTAGTTTATGAAATCATGTAAGCTCAAATTGAGTAATTAAATATCATTCCTGTTTGTGTAATAACAGTAACGGTCTTCACAGGCACACACAAACACCCAGATTGAAATGCTGCCATTGATCACAAGCATGTTTAATCCCTGAAGCACTTCAGTCTTGATTCAGCCCACTGGATTCCTTTGCTTTCTACACATCTCACATTGGAGTGCTGCACAATCTAAGTCATGAAAACCATGGGAAAGTCTAACAAAATGTGATCTGCAGGACCACACTATTACCTTGGATCATTGGTGAGTACTAACTAAAGATCTCTGGTATCACAAACATACATTTCTGGAACTTGCCAGTAGAGAAAGAGTCTGTCTTAGCTACTTCCTCTCCTTACTGAGACAAAATACCCAACACTCAAAATTATGGCAGGAAAGGTTTACTTAGCTCACAGTTTGAGGAGGTTTCAGTTCCTAATCAGCTGGGTCCAAGGTAGGGAAGCATAGCATAGGGCAACAGCTGAAGACAGCAGAAAGCAGCAAGATTGAGAGCAAAAGGGGAAAGAAGAGCAAGCCCCTTCCCCACCACCTTCTGCTGTATGCAGGCTGCCTGCCCACACCATTTCTGTGCCCTCCACTGGAAAAGGCTGATGATATTCACAAAGTGAAGCCCTTGGTTCCCTGCTAAGTCTTCGTTCCTTTCTAAACTTCTCCAGTTTACACAGCATATCAACCACAACTTGGTCTAATTGACCATTTTACAGGCCCTCTCAGTCATCTGAGTTTGTGCTATGAGGATCCATACAGTGAGCTTCCAGTATCCTGTGAGGTATTATAACACACAGCAAGAGAGAAAGAGTAGGAGCTGCTATGGGTTCTCAACATAGAAACCTGACCAGACTCCAAATATAAAACTTGAGTATGAACTTTTATTACCAGCCTGGGACAGCTTGACCATACTCACAAAGGAGAAGAAAAATACGGCAACAGAACTTAGAAGTATAGAGGTTCTAAAGCTAAAAACTGCATCCTGTTTGGCAAACAACCTTGTCATTTTTTATAGCCTAGAACAAGCTGACCTTAACTTTGACTTGTTGTGGGAGCACATTTTTTAGCTATTGTTGGCTTTTCTAAGGTACACTGTGCCTCCTTGTGGTTTCACGCAGTAAGTTATTTATATTAATTTGACTTTATGACTCAAACACAAATAGCAAGCAGCAGGGATCTGGGATGGCCAGCTGTTCACAATAAACAAAAAGCCAGGAGGCACTGTAACCTCAGTATTTAGTAAATGATGAAAAATGTGAAGGAGTCATTGGATGATTCAGAGGGTGGAGCCAGTCTTATGCTTCAAAGGATCTTGCCCTAGAGCATCTTATTCTTAGCCTTTTCAGTGTTAGTAGTGTGAGTTTTAGCCTTAGTACTCATGGTCTCAGCATAATTCTTAGGCAGTGGGAGAGGATGGCCCATGCTAATGAGATAATGGTAGATCTCAAAGGGTGACATCAATAACCCCAAGCCTCCGCTTATCACTTAACATAGTATGGACTACTAGCCATTGTGATTTTGTGGTCCTCAGTGCTGCACAATAATTCTGTTTGCTTTACCAGTGGATTCAGAGGCACAGAAATCCCAAAGTTGCCCAGTAATGGATTTAAATTCCAATAGCATGATATCACATTTGATTCTTCTGTTGGAAGCAACCCACATTTTTGGACTAAGACCTCCAAAACAACGCATACAGTTATATAAACTGTACTCAAGTATTTTGGAAGTCAATCATTAGATGTAAGTTCCTTTCCTTAATAGAATAATGAGTAAGAATATTGTTATTACCAATTATAAAACACAGAACTATGGGGAAAAATCAGATTCTTAGAAACAAATGACAGAATCTACTCTCTCTTTTTTTGTCTTTTTTGAGACAGGGTCTCACTATGCAGCTCAGGCTGGCCTTAAGCTCACTTTGTAGCTCAGGCTAGTCTTGAACTCACAACAATCCTCCTGTGTCAGCCTCCTGAGTGCTGGGATTACAGTCATGTGCCACCACACCTGGCCTTGATTTTTTTTTTTTCTTCCTGCAGAACTGGGAATAGAATGCAGGCCCTTACATTTGCCAGGCAAGAGCTTATCTTACTGAATTATCTCCCAGGAACCTTAAGAGGATTATTATTATCTTTTGGTGTCTCAGCCTGCCTGAAGGGTAGGTCTGGTAAGGCAGGTGGAGCTGGGGATCAAACCACAGTATCAGGCTCTTGACTGCATTTGCATGAGCAGGGGCTTAAATAAGCTAATGGGCAGTCCACCCATGACTATTTTGATAAAAAATATTTTGTTTCTAAAGAGGTTACTCCATGAAATGATTGGGAAGATCAAATGTGAACATTTAAGAAAATCAATGACAAAATGAGTTTCTCACCAGAATATAGATCGTGTACCCTCATACAAATTCCTATGGTCTCCATAACCAATAAAAAATAGGCAGTTGCACCTGAAATTATAAAATGAATCCAAGGCTGGGGAGATAGCTTTGTAAAACAAGTGCTTTCCTGGCTAGCACAAGTACCTAATTTGAATCCCTGGTTCTGCAAAATATAAAATAATGAATGAATGAATAAATAAATAAAATGAATCCATTATGCTGTATCTTTGTCTAAATATTTTGGTTATGATTAAAATTATAGGTTGTATGGAGGTCAGGGAAATATCCCTCTGTCTGAAATCTGTTCCATTATGATTCCATGCAAAATTTTCCTAGGTATGAACAAGAGTTTAAATACATTTTATATAGGCATAAATACTGCATTGACTCCTAGACTCACACTGTGTATGACTGCCACCAACATATGCCATGGCTTTGTATTCCATCTTCCAATTCAATAATATTTATTTTAATATCAGGTAACAATAGTTCACTGGAACAAATATAATATTAGCTCATCCTCAGAAAAATAAAGTTTCACTTGTCTATGCTTGTGCTTGCTTGAAGTTACTGCTGTTCATAAGTTAGAGGCCTGCTACAATTCAATTTTGGATTTATCTCATACCTAAGTATAATATTATCCAACAACAACATACTGGAAAGGAAGTAGGAAGCAAACACAGTAAGTAGAAAACAATATAGTTGAAGGCTCTTTTTGTAAGTGGAGGTGAGCTCTTAGCTGCTATTTTTGACAGTGACATCGTGCCCACCATTTAGTTCGAGCTCCTGTAATTCAGTCAGATTTCCTTCTTCTTTCCATCAATGCTTACGTCTTTCTGATTCCAGAGAATCATAAGTCTGACAAGAATTTAGCCTTTGAAATAAGCTCAAAATTTGAAACGGTGTTAAAAATAATAGCAAAGAAAGTCAGTATTTTTCTATGACTATTATGCATAATTCAAGCAGACGACAAAGCAAAATAGCATTCTATGTAAATCAATATTAAAGAACTGCATGAGCACTTTGATAATCATAGATTACTATATCACAAGGCAACTTATTCTAATATACAGTGTCCCCATGCTATCACAAATTCATTTGTTTTTTAAACATTCACATTTTACTTGTATTCTTGAAACAAGAATCAGTATTGTAATATTTCATTGCCTGAGGGAACACACAAGAATTATGATGTGATAGCTCTGCACTGAGAACAACTTACTAAATCCTCCCCAATACAGTGAAAAGAAATAGTATTCAAAAAAAAAAAAAAAAGAAAAGAAAAGAGTAGAAGTAGTATTTGAAGCACGTCTAAAAGTAGGGCATCGTTTAACACAACAAAAAAATCTTTCTGGTAGGAAGACACAGAAATTGTGAGCTGAAACTAGAGCTCAGACTCATAGTGATCCTCCTGTGTTAGTCTCCCAGTGCTGGGACTACAGGCATGCACATGCAGTGTACTGGAGATTGAACTCAGGTCCTTCCACTTGCCAGGAAGGCACTTACACTGCCCAGCGATCTCAAAGTTTGTGGGGATTTCAGTCCAAACTCAGCTATCTTCAAGTTTAGGTGGCACTTCACTGGAGCAACAATTTCAGACAGCAAAAGGGAAAGTTGGGGAGCAGTAGTAGCAGGCACCTCTTTCCTTTCCTCATATTATAAGCAGGCTACCCTGGGGCTGTGGGTGTAGAACTCACACAGTGTCCATGCCCTCCTCTTGTGCAAGATGAGGACGTTTACAATAAGAACCGTGACTCCCTGCTGAGTCACTTAATTAAACTTCTGAACTTCTCAAGGTGACACAATGTATCAAACAGCAAAAGGCTTCACAGAGCAGAGATACTCATAGAGGAGCTACCTGTGTGTCAGATGTACCATGGGCGATAGGCACATTTTGTTGTCATTCTGAGAACCATACTAATGGATTAGAGCACTGGATTTTTAAATTGGATATTCTGTGACTTTACATGGTGCCTCATAGTCATGTTTCTGGGGACTGAGAAAGACACACACTGAGTAGGGAGATCTCAATGACAAGGATAATGAAAGTGATCATAGGCCACTTTAGCACATAAAGGACATACTCAGGATACTCTAAAAGAGATAGATTTGCTAAGGCTGCCAGAGGCAGAAAAATTATATGTATGTACATAATATATATATATATATATATATATATATATATATATATAATTACACATATATATGATCATAATTATATAATTATAAATATTCATATATATTGTTTTATTTGTGATGCGCTTTAAATATCTGAGATACTCTGAGTAACTTAAAATAACTATTTCCTCCCCTCAGGTTTGGAGCCTGAGAAGTCTGAGGTCGAGGCACAGGCAAATTCAGTTCACCATTCAAACACTCGTGCTGTTTATAGAATAAACTTGTGTCTGATTTGGGCAATGTCCCCTGGAGAAAGATCAAAGCTGGACAGTAAATGACACTGCAGGAGAGTGAGGGAGGAGCTCTCACGTGGAGCTCCGCTCTCAAAGGCCCCGCTTCCGGAGGTGCCCACCCGGCAAAAGCAGGACTTTGGAGAAGAAGCCCTCAGTCCACGGCAACACCAACAAGCCGATGAGCAGAAGGTCAGGCATCGTGTATGGAAAAAAGCAAGGAAGATTCACACCAGAAATGTGAATTCTAAAACTGAGAAACAGTTGGAAATTGGGTACAAAGAAAATATATAATGTTTCTACTTCCTCACCCATACCTTTTGGGATATAAATCTCACCTTTTTGGCAACAGTGAAAAATAGTAAGATTGATTGATGTGATTAAGATATCTTTACATTTTACATAAGTGATATTAAATTTTCTAATCAACTATAAACAAAATATTTTAATAATCAGACTGATGTTCTCTTAGAACTAGATTGAAATAATAAGGGGTGTGGAGATAGTGCAGAAGTCTTAGCCACTGACTAAGAAGTTACAAAGGTCCAGGTGCAATTCCCGGCACCACACTGCGCCAGCCCTGCCCTGGGGTGCTGAGCTGGGCATGTGGTGCATACCTGTAATCCCAACACGGGGGTAGCTGAAAATAGGAGGATCATGATGAGTGTGAGATGCAGAGTGAGACCCTTCACCAAAAAAGAAAAAAAATAGATATTCATTTTTATTAAATTTGATAACTTTTAATGAAAAAATCAGAAAATAAAATTTATATCTTCACCAGCTTATATTGTTATATATCGTAGCTTTATGAAAATATATACACAAGCATGTGCAAGTTAACTGGTTTTTAACCACTTTGTTGATAAATGTTTGCTGTAAGAATGTGTACAAGATATATTCTGATTTAATATATGAAACATGATTAAATATTACTTCTATTTATAAAATTATTGACTTTATATTTCATACCACGTTCAGATTTAATGGTAATAAATTTTAAGTGACAATATCATTATAAATATTGGATGTTACATGTCATCTAAGTTGTTAAATGTATGAGAAATCTATGTCATTAGGTAATGTAGGATGTGGTTAATTTTTGGTCTCACATGCATATTTGTCGTGGGTTCTCTGACCAGATCAAGAGAAGAAGACCCAAAAAGTTTTATTTCTCCATAGATTTTTGTCAGTTTTCTCATCATTTCCAAGGCCATAATTATTTAAAATTTGAGAACAATGCTACCCAAGGAATTGACAGAGATCAGATAGCCTAGTTACTTTCACACCAAGAGGCTTAACCTCTTGTGAAATTAGAAAGTTGCACAAAGACTAAAACCAACAGAGTGATGTTTTCAAGCTAAGTTAATAAAAATCCCCTACAGCTATGATCCATAAGCATCAGCCTGCTGGGAATTAAATATGACACTTTACACTCTATGGCAATGCTCACATCTTCTGAATTTTTAAAGTTAAAACAAAACCTAGCCTAAATTTTAAATTTAAATGACGATGGCAGACATTTTAAATCTTTATAAACAAAGCTAACTTTAGAACTCTGCATAACTGTAAGATTATAAAATTTAATATTTCCACTAATTTATTATTAAAATGTTCTTTTCAAAACATTCACAATTATCATGAAATATAAGTCTGTATGGTTTAGGCTAAAACATTATCACTATTGAATCCTATGTTGTTCCATTAAAGCTTCTCCAGTGTAGTCATATATAGGTGCTTTAATAACAATAATGTGTAACTTATTTTTTCCTTTTAATTACCAAATCCACAAATGTTTTATAAATATTCACTACTTGGAGACACCACTTCCAGTGCTGTGGATATGAAAATATAAAAAGTAATTATTTATTTGGAACAAAAAGACAACTGAGAAAATTGGTAATATGATAGATGTGATATATGGTATTTGTCATTGTGTCTTATGAGTTGACTAAAGAAAGATAAAAGACTAGAAATAGAAAACATGATAGGTCAGGGTAGGGCCATGGATGGCTTCATAGATACCTGACATGTGCAATTGAGTTGCTCAAAGTCTCAAATTCAGAAGAATTTGCTTGCACTAAATCTTAATGCTTTAGAGATGCATTCACCTTTTGGTGGATACATGAGATTAGACCTGGGATCCTTCAGATTCCAAAATCCATGTTAATTCATTCCTTGATATAAAGTTCCCTATTATTTGTGTATAATGTATATGCCTTCTCTCAAACAACTAAATCATAACATATACTATCTAGTGAAATATAAATTTAGTAATGTAGACTTTAGATTATTATTTAGTGAAAAATGAGAATTAAAAGTATGTATGTCTACATTACAGACACAATTTTGTCTCAACACTCATGATGCAACTTCGTTGGATGTATGTACTGACCATGGATGAAGAGAAACCTGATATGAGCGGGCAACTGTAGCATAATATGTCTGATTTATATGCAACAGAACTACCACATGTGTACTGGAGCTGAGGAAGCTGATGATCAAGTCATTGAAAGATTTGGTACTCTGTGATGGCCAATTTCTTCAATGAGAAATGACGCTTCCTAGCTGTGACTTTCCCTTGGAAGAGGTCATGGAGTGCATCGTTACAAATGAAGTGCATTTGTTACAAAGGCACTTCATTGCATCCATGAGGATTCTGGCCTCATGATCTATTTTTTTTTTTTTGTCTTATGCCTACCCTTCTTCTGTCATCGCAGTAGTGATTCTATTTCAACACATAAGTTTTGGGGAGATAAAAATATTAATTCATTATACACCATCTTGAAATAGTTTGGTGACAATTACTTTTACTTTGTGAAAGACCTCACAAATTGTGCAATCAGTTCTAGGTAAAACTATTTTATATAATGTGACCCAGGAAGAGTATATCTTATAAAATAATACTATAGCAGAAATTTTAAAACTATAAGTGATTTATATACCAATGATTTCAAATACCTATAGGAATATTGCAGGTGGTAACAAAGGTGCATCATTTGTAAAATTTATTTTTAAAAAACCTGATGCAGCTGAAGGACAGACAGCACACTGTGGCAAGAGCAAGTCTTCCATTTCTGTTCAATGTACAGACTTGTTGTTTGGCTCCGGTGAATTAGACTTTGAAGGTTGAAAAGAATCAATACAATCTGATGTATTTTAAGTACTTGTTTAAATATATGTGATTTATACAGTGTTTTAGGCTTGAGTTGATCTAGACCATATGTTTGAAAGGTCTATTAAATAAATGTGGAAGAAGATAAAAGACTAAGTGCAGCTGTGGAAGGGAATGAAAAAATGTAGAAGACAAGTTGAAGGCTGATTGCTGAAGTTGTGCAGAGGGCAACTCTAGAATTGCTCAGGAATTTTCCATATGGACTTTTGGTGATATTCAGTGTGGCATGGAATGAAATAGAAGTGAGTAGAATTAACCATGAAGGGCCAATGGGATAGCATGGCAGACTAAGTGCTTGCTTAGGCAAGTGCAGGGACTAGGGTTCAATCCCAGCACCACTTGCAGTGCCAGCCCCTCCACTGGGCTCCCTGAGCCCGTCACTGAGACCAGGCTTGGTGGTGAATGCCTGTAATCCAAGTGCTAGGAAAGCTGAAAGCAAGAGGATTCTCTAACAAATATTTAAAAAAAATAATTTACCATGAAGGGGTCCAGGGAGATGGCTCAGTAGAATAAGCACATCCCTGGCAAGCACAAGGCTCTGAGTTCAATTCCAGTTTCTTCAATAAAAAAATTACCATGAAGAGTTTCATACTGTCCTTTGGTTATAAATGAGGGAGTTCTCTCTAAAATATCCCTGGTTTAAGCATTCACTTGCCCGGGCAGGGAATCTGAACACCTGCCCAGCAAGTGCAAGTCTTCATCCCTGAGCTTCATTCCAAGCCAGCCTAAACCAAACTGGCCAATGAAACGGGGTGTGGTAGTGCATGCCTGTAATCTCAATGCTGGAGAGGCTAAAACAAGTGCTGGGGAGGCTAAGACAGGAGGACCACTCTGAGTCTGAGCTGGCGAGTTGGAAAACTCTCTACCAAATGAACAAACATACAAATAAATAATAAAAAGAATCCACTTGCCATTGTCTTGCCATTCTTGTCCAATGTCACTTACCAAGGTCATTGTTTTGACTTAGCTTCAGCTTAAGTCAAAAAGGTGCTTCTTACCAGAATATTTGGAAAGCTAAAAATGAGTCTAGGGTACTTACTGTAACATGATTTTGTGTGCAGAATATATACAGAGAACAGTATTGTAACTCTTCATGGAATTCTATCAAGTTCACTGTGAAAATGCATTGTGTACATAAAAGAGGTCTTTTATTCTATACTGTGTGCTCTTCATCAATTCTATTCTAATACCAAACTCTTGATTTCAGTAAGTTTATAATAGCTTTTGATTTCAGTATAGCGTTCAATTTTTGCTTCTGTTTTCATAATTATTTATCTGCTGTCATCCTATTTTAGATAGAATCTTCAAAATCTTTTATATAAAATTGTGTGAGGATACTTCCATATCTCTTCCTTGATACTAGGTAGAAAATGGTGAGTCTTTTTCCAGAACACATTACACTAATATCTGACGTGGTAATTAGTGTATGAATTTTATATTATATTTTAAATTTAAAAAGATGCAATTCTTTTAAATTACAAATGATGATCTATGGATAAATTTTTAAATAGTTTAATTCAAAAAATAGTAATGTTTTATTTCATATTTATTTTCATTGTTTGGTAAATCTAGCATGAATGTTTTGCCATCTCTGTTTAAAACTCAGAAACCATTGTTTGTTACATTTGTGAGACTTTACATTGCAAAGTAAGAGTGACAGTGCCCTTCAGAGTAAAAATAAAAATCATTTTGCAGAAACATAAAATTAGCAGCACTAAAATACTGTATACATTTCCAAAGTAATAATAAGAAGTTACACTAAATGTTTAATGATAGACTCAAAATCACTTTTGAGACAAAAATGGAAATAGTGCTACTGTGTACAATTTTAGTAAAGAACTTTCTTAGTAACTGACCTTTAGTAGCATGACATTATAACAAGATATTAAAGGCTTTGCCTCAAAAAAGAAAATTGAAAAAATTAGAGTTCTATTACCTACCAGGGAAAAAAAGGTTGCATTTAGATTATTGGATATTTAGAAGAGGAATGAAAACATTTAACTTGAACATTAGGTGAACCATTTGGTCAATTAAATGAGGGGAAAAAGACCAGCATCACCCATCATCTTCAACTTCAGATAACTGATTAATTATCTGAAAATCATTAAGCAAGATAAATTATATATTCTATATTAAATAACAGCAGACATTTTGAATGTGAACAAAAAACTTTCCTTAGGAGATTGTTTTCAGAAGTCCTTTTATATTGATTGATGTGGTCCTAATTTGATTGGCTTCTTAAAAACAATTATGTCATACTTTACAGCCAATCATTATTAGGGTAATTTGTATTTTAAACAGAGATTTATAGAAAGGAAATGCTACAGATTATTTTCAAATGTTCATATATAAGATTTATACATATATATTTATGTATATGGAATAATATGCAAATAATATGTATCTTAATATGAGTGTATTATACTGTGTTATATTTTGTTTAAACATTTTCTTATGCAAATAGCAGTAACTATTAGGCATTCATGGGAAATATTTGAGTGCTCTTAATTAATTGAAAGTCTAGCAAGATATCTCAGCAGACTAAAGCACCTGCTTAGGCAAGCTTAGGCAAGCACAGAGATTGTGGTTTGATCCCCAGCACCTATCTGGGGAGGAAATATGAGCTACCATACTTTAAGTTACTTCCCTTTCATATGAAGGCTTTCTTTTGACAATTTGCATCTCTTCAGCTGTGGACATACATTAAATCCTAAGTTATAAGTGTTCTGAGTTTTATTTGTTGATGTAACTGTGTAAGAGAGCATAATAAAGTCTTTAAAAAATGTTTGTTAAGTTTTAATGAGGTCTTTATGCTCTTCTCAACTCTTATATGAGAATTCTTGACTTGAGAAAATGAGGTATTGCAAGAAATCACTTAGCAGAATAATACTGCGCTTAATATGTCTAGGCCATGATGAGTCTCATTTATTGAATGCAAAGGCCCCACACTCACCCTCAGAGGATAGTGGGACTTAGGAAATATGTAGGTTTAAAGTTCTGAGCTTGGCTATGACAAGATTGAGTGGCACAAGCACACAACTTCTGGAATAATCTGTTCATTGCCAACTTGCTAGCTTTTCAATGCTCTTACTGTTTCTTTTTTCACTCATGAGACAAAATAACTGACACTCTTGTAGAGGTTCCAATCCCTATTTGCATGGCTCCATGCCAGGGTGGCCTTGCAGAGGAGCATCACAGAAATAGTTCAGATAGGCAGAAGGCCACAAAGCAGCAGAAAACAGGAAGTGACAAGTATCTGTGTTCTTCCTGTCCCTTGTATAGTATACTGCATGAGTACAGAGTTCATATCCTCGAGTCATTCACAAATCTTGCCTTTGAACCAAACAGTAATTATTCATGGAAACCTTCACAACGTCATACAACCCATAAATACTCTCCAGGGCATATATCCATCTCGGGCAGATGCACCAGCACTCCCTAATCATAAAAAGTTGCTGTACTGTGTGTGTGTGGCTATCTTGACTGTTACTGGTTTTGTCCCTTTTTTTTTGCGGTACTGGGAATTGAACTCAGGACTTTGCGCTTGCCAGGCAAGCACTTATTCTACTGAGCTGTCTTCCTATCCCAGGCATTGTCCTTTCTAAACCCCCATAATACATAAAATGGTGTAAAAAGGCCCCACACCTTCCAAGACTTCCTTCATATTTATTAAATTATGTAACCAAGGTAGATGTTGCATATTTAGAGATTAAAGTGTAAAAATAGATAGTTGCTTAAATTTTTCTGACTTGTAATTTTTCACAACTCATTAGTACTCTAAGAATATAACACTTGTGAATTTTTAAGGTGCACAGTGCCTCAAACAGGCCACATACACACCCAGGATGGGTCTTCCCATTATGCAAAGTCAAAACTGTGCCAAACCAGTCAATGGACTAATTTAGTGATTATGTACCCTTTATCCCATCTTCACACACTCTTAATGTCAGTATTATAGATTCTAGGACCAATCTGTCCACATATGACAGAATGAGGCTTTGGGGGCACGTATGAGACAAGCAATAGTGACAGTCTCTGAAGTTTTCAAACATTTGATAGACACCTTCTTTATTAATTTCATCTGACCCACCATCAGCAGCAGGATACCTACGAATTAAATAGTTTAAAAAGATTCACAGTTATGGAAGTTCACAGTTTTGCAGAAATATTTATGTGGTCTTCTTGTGGACCAAAAAGTGGAGAAAGACAATGTTAAGAAGAGGTTTTATTCCTATTGGGAAAAGCTATGTGCAGGTGTTCATATTTTAGTTTGAGAAAAGCACAGAATTATTTACTATTGTTGTGCACAGTGCCTATGTTCTGATATTTCAGTATTCCCATTTGTTCATTAGTTCAATGCAGAATGTGAATTATCTCTCAAGAGTTCCACTGCAATATTAATAAAATTTTCTTTGCTTGTATGAGTTGTATGGGAAAAGGCAAAAGTTTCTTAGGTATTTCTATTTTGAAAAATCTTTTCTATCATGGTAAAACTAGCATGCTAGTGTATATTACAATTACAATTTCATTGTAAAAATAAAATCAAGTGTTTGAAATCAGGGAGGTGACATTTCTATTTCTAGGTCTACTTGATTTTAAAAGTATTAATCTTTATATTTAGACAGTTTTGTTATCTTGATTTTTTTTCCAGTTCCGGGGATCAAACTCAAGAGCTTGAGCTTAACTGCCAGATGCTTACGCCATTGAGCTAGCTCCCTGGCCTTGATATGTATTTAGACAGTTTACATTTTTAGAATTATGTGGACTAAAATATTTTTGTGTGATATTCTTCAAACATACTCTGGACAATAGACAATGACAGCTAATTTTCTTGAAGCATTTAAATATCATTTAATTTTTTGAACTAACCATGATATATTCAGGCTAGTTAACTACTTAGTTTTTGTTTTGTTTTTTGAGACAATGTCTCACTATGTAGTGGAGTTGCATTCTAGAACTAGGTAGGTAGTCCAGGCTGACATCATAATACAGATGTTTTTTGTGTTTGTTTTTTAATCAGTGAACTAACTCAGGACCTTGTGTTTGTCAGCTGAGCCTAATTGTGGCCTAATTGTGCAAGGATGGTAGAATGCATGTCACAATGTCACGCAGTTTAGTTGGAATTTTAAAGATGAATAACAAGAAAGAGAGACAGAGTGTGTGAGGGGGTAGGTGTGAGAGGGTGTGTGGGTGATGGTGGGAATAAGGCTATTATAAACATAAACAACTAAAAACCAGCATTAAAAAATGAAATAGTTCAACACATGCAAGGTGTGTCATTTTTTTGTGTATGAATACTCTGTAAGTGCTTGTTTAGCATGCTTCTACTTACAAAAGTCCTGAATGTTTTCTCAGCCTAACTAATCTTTATTTGTTATTTTATCTTATTGATACCTTTCTGCAATACATGAAGTCTAATTTATCTTGTGGGGTAGGGACAAGTACATAATATCTTCATTCTTTTCTGTTCCTTTTCCATCCCACCCACCTTATTTCTTCCATGAGCCTTCCAACATTTTCCTTATTCTTGCTCATATTACTTTATTTTATGTATTTATGTATTTATTTTTTTGGCAGAACCAGGTATTGAACTCAGGCCTTTGCACTTGCCAGGTAAGTGCCTATTCCACTGAGCTATCTCCCCAGCCCCCCACTCATATTACTTTAGTTCATATTTATGATATGTTTACATTCATTGTAGGTCTTTGGTAGAGGAGTGGAAGGCTAAATAAAATCTTGCACAAACTTTAAGCAACTCCCTTCTCTTCTGTAATTTTCTGACCTCCCTCTCATGTTTGCCATAAAAACACAAATCACTTAATCATTCAATCTCTTCCTTGACACCTCTTAGGAAATTTATTTTTGAAAAATTGTAATGAGTAAGTCTTTATCTGCCCTAGGTAGTTATAACTGTTAAAACAAAACATACCTTTTGATGCTTGAAAATGTAATCAAAATAATGGCATTAGATAGACTAAAATTTAATTTCTATTCTTGTTAGGAATTGAATGACACTATTTTAAGTAGAAAGTGTTACCAGTTGAAATCTCCTACAATAAAATAACAAATAAAGCAGAAAAATGATGTATTTCTGAGAAATAATGACTGATATTAAAATATTCTATCCTGTTTTGTCTATCATCTGTACATAACTTGTGTATTTCTTTGTCATAGATTATGTATGATTATCTTGGATATGTAAATACCAAATAGCTAGTCAAATATCAGTGAATTTAATCATAAAGACAAATGTGAAATACATATACTTAACTATAAGAAGTAAAAAACAAAAAAAGAAATTAGAATCGGCTACAACAGACTTTATGATACTTTTATATTACAAAATTTATATTAATTTCATTTAAATTTCAGCATACAATTGTGTATAATTAAGTCCATCTACGCAAACCATGACATTTTGTTGAAGATGGCCGCCTACAGTTCATACTAACCTATCTTCACCCTTAGTTGTTTGAATCTAAAATTAATAATATCTTAAATGTTGAAATTCAGAATCATCAATTTCCACACATCCTACTTTGCAGATGGATGATTAAATGAATATAACTCAATTTTCCTAATCCAGGTTGGTAGCACATACCTCTCGTTATTCCTGAGACTGAAGCTGCAGAGGTCTGTGAGTCCGGGGTAAGGCTTCTTGTTACAGTGAGTCCAAGGTAAGCCTGAATTACATAGAGATACACTGTCTCAAAAATATATATATCGAATCTTTTCCTAAAGTTGAATGTAAATTATATAAAATTACTATAATAAGAATTATTATGGATATTTATATAAAATTTGATAAAAATTAATGTGAAAATTAGTATGAGTTTGGGTATCAAGTTCATAAATTTATCTTGTGCAAGTGAGATGAACATAAAGTTGCTCGTATATTTTCAAGAACAAACTTTAAGAATTAGAAATTGGATCTTTGTTATAAGTTACTCGTAAGGGCCAGGGAGATGGCTCAGTGTAATAAGTGCTTGCCAGTGTAATTAGACAGACTAAAATTTGCTTGGCAAGCACAAGGGACTGAGTTCAATCCCTGGTTCTGCAAAAAAAAAGAAAAAAATTACCTATAAATCACAACATATGTATAAGTTGTTATTAGTGGAAAATAACATATTTTAGAAAGAAAATTTTTAATCATTTAAAAAATCTTTAAAAATGGAATGCCTTTATTTAAAAATAATTTATTCTGAGTATTAATTGAAGTCCCTCTATGTGCCAGATTACATTTGCAAATGCAGTGGTGTCAATGACAGATGTACTCACTATGTGGGTCCAAGGAAGGAACATATGAAAGGAAACATTTCAAACATTTTGGTGAGACAAGTATAAAAAATTACAGTTTGTAATATGTGTCATTTTTATAATAGCGATGATGTTTTCTCATTAGTGAAGTGGAAAAATGACATAGATTAATTCATTTTTGCCTCCTACCATCGTACACTCAGAGTTTCACTACTGAAATCAAGGCATCTCTTTGCACTTCCAATCCACTGCACAACAGTATGGCATCTTGAAATGCTGCAGTCAGCAAGCACACAAAGGGGAGACCCTTTAACTTGACTTTGTAGACTCGGGTGATCCTGGAAAATGTTCTCTAGAATTCTCCAGGAATGATGATACATCAGGGAAAAATGAATCTCCCACAATTTATTTTAAAATAGGAAAATATTAGGCAACATTGTATGCTGAAGAAAATGAAACTACATGTCTTATGAGATACAAGAAGGGTTATGTGCCATCTTCTTGCTTACATTTTGTTTTGCAGGCGTAAGCTTATAATCATTAATTTTTCATTTGATTTTAATTCATTTTAATGAGAAAAAAGATAAAATAGCAATGGAACAGTTCCGAAAACAGGTTAGTAGGACAGTTACAATAATTTATACATTGCATATTGTTGTTTTTATCGTATTCAGATGACAAGATGTAAATATGAAATATTGTCCAAACACTATTAGGTATAAAGCTTTCTTTTCATTGAACTAAGAGAAAGTAGCTGTATATGCTAATTATCTTGTATATACATATAAAAAATGTTTCACTACCAAATGTTCCTTCATTTATATTCCCTTTTTTTGTTTTGTTTTGTCAGAGATGGGTGTTCCATTGCTGTTAGAGAAGCTGGATTTGGAGAAGTCTTTAAAGGATCTTTTCATACGTGGTGCCAGTCCTAATATTGTAGCTACTCGAGTTCAGAAAAATAGCCCAATATAATTCAAAAGTCTATAATAGTAGTGAGTTATTAGCACAACTGACAATTGTCCAAAGTTGTTGACCTGAGCCTTATACAGCTGAGCATGTTAATATACCTTTACTTTTTTGTCTTATCGTTGCTTGTCTGCTGGATGGTTAAGACCAAGTTAAAGCAAGACTGAAATAACTAAAAAAAGTAGCTTTTGCTGTCTGATAATGCCAGTCAAATTCCTTCAGGATACATCCTGAAACAATGTACAGAACCTTCTGTCAGTGTCAGTCATCTGGATGAATCACGGCCATTGCTTGACCAATTTGCTTTCTGTGAAAGCCTGAGAGATTTTTTTCTCTCCTGGTGACTCTCCTTAGGTACACTACACATTGACAATGACTTTCCTCTGTGGCCTCATAATTTCTTTGGTCAGAAAATTTGGCACACCACTTAGTTACAGGGCATCACAACAGAGGTTCTCTTATGCCCTGAGTCCTCACTGACCTTGAAGGGCTAGGGACAAATATCACCTATCTTTTTAACCCATTTACCTTTCTAATTTTTTGTGTGTAAACTTTAGTTTTTAAACATCCTGAAGAGAAGATTGCTGATATTATTACCCTTTAGCAGAGGAAGTTAAGCTTAACATCATTATCTGTCTAAATAGCACATATCTTAGACAGAAAAAAAAATCCTGCTATTTTCCAACAATCATGTATATTCTGAAATTTACATGTTAAAGAAAGAATTACACATCTTTTACACATTTAGAAATCAAACTGTATTCAACATTGTAGCATTGCAATCCTGCTACATTTTCTTTTTCTTGTCCCTTGTTTACTATTATTACCTTTTTTCATACATTTACTTTAAAGAGAGTGTAGCAATAATTGATATGACATTAGAAGCAGTACACATTTAGAAGACCAAAAAGACAAGTATTTTAAGCATGGTTTTAGTATTATACATTGCTTCCACAGTGTAGTTGCTTAGTTCATAGATATCAGCATATAGAGCGTATCTATCTGTCTATCTGTCTATCTATCTATCTATCTATCTATCTATCTATCTATCTATCTATCTATCATCTATCTATTAATATAAGCATATAAATGCCTTTCTTATTTCAATATTTTCATTTTTGTATTTATGTTTCATGATACACACTTTTCATAATCAAGTTTAAATTAAAAACTTCCTTATAATTTGAACTAGTATTCTTTTACTGTCATGAATATTCTGTTTTATATTTTGCACAACATGAAAAGATCAACCACTTTTTCTGACGATGATTTTCAAGAGAGAATCACAATGCATGTATAAACAAATGATTGCATATAGTAGTTGGGTGTGTCTAATTAATTAAGTAATTTTTATTTTTGCTGGTACATTTGTAGTATATAAAGTTTACATTTAACTTATATGTAGGTGCATGTATGTACAACAATTGATTCTTTTGTAATTCCCTTCCCTTTTCCATCCACTTTCTCTTCTGTAAATCCCTGTTTTAGTAACTTTATTTGCTGCTGAGTTAAGAAAACAGATACCCAAAATTAAAGGAGAAAAGATTTATTCGAGTCACAGTTTGAAGAGGTCTCAGTTTATAATTGGCCAGTACCAAAACAAGCTGCCTTGGTAAAGGGTTGTTGCAGAGAAGTTTGTGGTGCCTACAAGATAGCAAAAGTAAAAAGAGGAAAGCAAGCCTCCTTCTGTCCCTTATGTTGTATGCGGTCTACTGGAATTGGAGGGGTAATAAACTATTGTTGGCCTGATATATAATCACACATCCTAGTTCCAAGCACCACACACTATAGATACAACCCTCTCTGAAAAGCCGACTTCTATGATGATATAAGGCTTTGAGGTAATCTAGACACAAAACACAACATTCTGTTTGATCTTCTAAAGACTCATGCATGTTCCTTTACACAAAAGGCATTTACTCCAGCTTGAAGAATTGCTATATTTTTAATTTTATTTTTCTAGGATTGCTAGAATGACTAAGTCCAAATTCTGTTCTAGACTTTATGAAAACTTATAGTTGTCCACTCCTGTACAAATAAATATAAAAATATCCCCAACACACAATGGCGTGACATAGACATTTCCATTCCAAAACTTACAAATGGAGTAGCAAAGAATGGGGACAATGAAAGACCAACATCCAGCAGCTGAAATATTAAGATGGCTAATTTCATGTGAAGCATCCAAAACACACTGGCAAGATGTGAACTCTAAAGGGCTTTTATGGCGCTTCCTCTCTGGTACTTTTGGTGTTTGTAGCTCCCAAAGTTTATCTCTTAAGCTGATCCTCTGCTCCCCACTCGCAGTTTTCCTCAGATGATCCGTGTTCTTGGCTTCGTCAAATTCTTTTGTCTCTACTATACCTTTGGCACATAGCTTCACACACCACTTTCTAAGTCACACATGGGCCTTGGTCTTCATTTGAAATTTAGGTGAAATCCTTCCTGACCCAACTATCACCTTTTGTATGCACATTAAAACAGGACTGTGTGGATAAAGCCCATATCTGCTGCCAGCTAGAGTCATATCCAGGCTACTTTCTCTTGGTTTTAGGGGTTAAGTCACTATGAACCAAATTCCAAGGAACAGCTTCCCTAGGCTACCATCATTCTGAAACATGGTTCTTTAGGGTTCTCTTCTCAAAGCAATGTTTTTTGACTGCCTTGCTGATGCTTGTGATGCCTTCAAGACATCTTGTCTATTCTCTTCTACATTAAGTATCTGCTTTACCTTTGCATTCCACAGCTTTAGTGGATGGAGCTTCCTTTCTGGGCAACACACAACATTTGGAATCACTCTTCTTGGATCTTTGCTGTTTATTTTTAACATAAATCTGGCTAAAAGCCCCCAACAATAGACATGCTACTGCCTCAATAGTAGGTTGCCATGAAATTTCTTCTTTCAGGTTAGTCTGCTGCTCTCAGTTTCAGATTTAGGAAAAGTCAAAAATAGCAGACAAACTTTCTACCAAGGAATAAGACATACTGTGTAGAATACAAAAGTCAATTCAGTTTTTGTTCTAGCAGGAGCCTCACGAGCTTGGTAGTTAGCTCTTTATGGTCTTCTGACCAATGACCAGAATTTCCCATGCAGTACAACTTCAAGTCTCCCAGCTGTACTTTTTAATTAGGCAACTCAAAAGCCTTCCAAATTCTCCCCACAAGCCATTCTCGGAGGCTCTTGAACTATATGCTCAAGTACAGTCACAGAAATAGCCCCACTCCTGGTAGCAAATTCTGTCTTAGTTCCATTTTTTTTTACTGAGCTGATATAGCCCACATTCAAAGTTAAAGGAGGAAAGGTTTCTTTAACTTTCTGACTATTGAGGTTTCAGGCTATAACTGGATCACTCAAAGTTATGTTTGTTTGGCAGAGGGTCAACACAGAGAATAGCCCATAGGACCCACAAGATAGGAACAACAGCAACTCACATTTATAGCATCTTTCTGCCCATTTCATTATATTCAGACTACTGAGTTGAAGGAGCTATCAAACCAATCAGTGAACGATTTAGTAATCACACAGCTTCTCTGCCAGCATCACACACTCTAGACTCAGTCACAGCTGATAAAAATCATGATCTCATGGAGAATAAAATAAATGCACACCTAGACACATACCCTGACCCCATTTACTCCTTTAAAATAAGATTATGCATCTTACATAATTTTACAAATATGATTGTGCTCATATTTGCAATATAAATATATTATACTCTGTGAATTTAAACTGAGAAATCCCTTACATAGGCAAGTTGTTCAAAAGTTTTAGGATAATATCTCTTACTCTACAGATGCTAACATTTAATATACTGGTTTTAAGTTTTCTTTTTTTCTGTTTCATAGGTATTTTCACCTATTTTAAAGAGCTGTTCTTACTGTTATCTTTAAAATCCAAGATGAACTTGAATAAATTCAAATACAACATGAAGCCAGCTTCAAATATTTATTTGTGAGTATAATTGCAAGGTATCATCAGAGAGGTGTGGAAAAAAATACTTGATTCAGTTGAGTTGGCTGGCATAGGGCATAAATTCTGATGAAATTATTATTTTTCTGATTAATTTTGTATGTACTCCCGAAGACCTGATGTTTGATTGATCTGACAAAACAATTTAATTTTCACATTCCTAAGAGGACCTGTAAAATCGTGCCCAGTTAAATTAAAATTTTAAAATTATGTAAATCATAAATACAATAATAGACATTAGTATAGAAAAGAACAAAAAGCATTTTTCTCCATATTGAACATTTAGAATACCTGAAACATTCAATATATGGGTAGGATTTATATCATAGTTTTAAACATAATAAGCATTGTATCCTAAATGAACTGAGACAACATGTCCAAATTCAAATACTTAACACTGAAGTGAGATGGTGCATTGCATGAGTTTGTAGAATAATTGCTTCATACTAATAAGGTTTAAATTAAACAATAATTTTAATTTAAGACAAATATCTGGATAAATTTTTGCATTTTATGAACTTCCAAGTAACTCATTCCATGGAGAGACGGCTAAATTTTTCTGAAACGTTCATAGACACAGACACATTTTATGTATAAGGGCTATGAGCATACTGTGTTATGCAATTCACTATTTATTCTAAACTTTGGAACTATCTTTAGTACAAGAATCTGAAGGGAATTATGTTATTGACAAGGAAGAGATGCCTGATACAAAGCCTAACCACAAACAGGGAAAATTCAAGGTGATTTACATACTCAAGGGAAATTCAACTTATCTTGATCAAATTATTCTGCTTCTTTAAATCTTAAAAACCAATGAGCAATACGGAGTGTAAGATAAAAGCACACAAGTTATCATCCTGAGGTGCCTACTCCCTAGTCATAAATCCTAGTGCAAAAAAACCCCACAATAATCTGTTTATCTCTCAAGGTTATATTGAAAGAATAAATATGTAATCAGTTATCCTTTAATTCTCCTTACCTTTCATTGATCATGTTCAATTGGTTGCCAAGTATGCCATCCTTCTTCAATGTCTTTTACATCATTTGTTTTCCTTCTGTGCTCTGGGCCACACATTAATGCAGGCCCACATGATTTTGCCAAATTATTTTAACAGTTTCTGACAAGTAACAACAAATAAATCTTCTAAAGTGCTAAAATATCCAATATTCAGATCACCTCATATGAATTTCCTATTTACAAACTTAGACATTCATTGCCTACACATATTTTTCATATGACACATGAAATATGAAACCCATATTTTCTACCACCCAAATATTCATCTCTACTCTACAATATATCATTTAGATGACATCATCCAAACTGTAAAAATCATTATTTGTCCTGCAAAGTCACCTGTGCACACAGTTCCACTTTCCATGTCCTTCTTTCTCATTGGTTGCTAATGAACAGTCCAACTTATCTGCTAGGACCTATGTCAGCTATTCATTCAGGAAGGTCCCTCAGCTTCTTTCCATTATTAGGTCATCCCTACAGAATCTTATTTAAACTTCAAGGGTGTTTTTATATTTAAAAAAATTTACATTTTAAAATTATATTGGTAATATTTTAAATTTAATATTCTTAGCAATTGCTTAAACAGCAATTGTTTTTAAAAATTGACCTTATTCATTTTTACGTTTCCAGAAAATAAAAATGATTTTTAATGATTATTAAAATTGCTCCTTTTCCAAATTAGGAAAGGACAGGAAAGGTCCTTTCTTATAAATTCATATTATTTAGAAAAACTATGTTTATATATGAATATCATGTTTGTGCTTATACATGCATATAATGCTTGCCAATATGCTTTTATACACATTTATAGTTTCTTACTCCTAGATTTTTGTTATATTTTAGTAATGAAATCTATTAATTTTCTTCTATCTCACGTATGGCAATCATATTTAAATAGATATAGTTATTTATATCAATTAATATCCATTACTTTTCTAGATCTTTTGCCAATCATCCATTACAACTAGTCAGACTTTTTTTGGGGGGAAGGGAGCACTGGAGATCAAATTCAGGACTTTCTGCTGCTTGCCCAGCTGGTGCCTGTACTACTGAATTATCTTCCCAGGCCAAGAAATTTATTTTTCTCTATGCTTCAGTAAGAATCTGATCTCACACTTTTTTCCCAATAATTTTGGCATTTGACTTCAATAGGATATCTGAGCTATTTCAAATATGTTATTCTATTGTTAGTAATTCCCACACTAATGATCTTACAGTGATTATTTAAAATCTTATAACATTAAATTTAGTTTACTTTTTGAAATAAAAATACTTATTTATTCTAATTTTTAATTTACAAAATTACAATTCATATATTATACATAATATAAAATTATCTTTCATCTGCTTTCAGCTTCCCTGTGCCACCAGCTGGACTCCTCCAGATGAAATCTCAGGCACCTGCATGAGTCAGACTCTCTATGGTGCCCCCAGTACCCCTGCAACCCTCTTCAGTCCCCACCTCCAAGGCCACCAAACCAATGACAATTTCTGAGGCTCTCTCTGGACACCCGATCCAGCCCAGCTTGAAAAGGCAAGTGTTTTGGAGAGCTTCTGGCTTCCCTGTGATCCCTGGACCAAGGGCAAAACACAACAGGTTCACTGTTGTGCCAAAGGGGAACAACAGGTTCACTACCAATGGCTGCTACAGTAATGAGCTGAACACAACAGCTAGACACAAGCTCCGCATAACTGGATGAACTTAAACTTAATAGATCTACACCTTAATCTCAGTGGGTGCTAAGGTTATAATTGCACCAAATGACAAAGCCAAGGAACAAAAGGCAATCTCAGGCCTCGAGCCCACCCATGACAAGTGCAGAGGACACTAACTCAGCTGAAATGAATGAACTAACAGCATCACAAGAAAAAAAGCAACAGCAGAAAAGTATAGAGGAACTCAGAGCAGAATTAATTCCTGAAATAAAAAAAAAAGAAATCTATGAATTCATAGCATTTAAAGTAAAAAATCAAATACAGACACATATGAAGGAAGCCCAATCCGGGAAAAAAAAAAAAAAAAAAAAAAAAAAAAAAAAAAAAAAAAAAAAAAAAAAAAAAAAAAAAAAAAAAAAAAAAAAAAAAAAAAAAAACCAAACCGGGAAAAAAAAAAAAAAAAAAAAAAAAAGAACTCTGCAGCAAAAGAACTAATAACTACCTCTAAAGAAGACATTGATTAAAAAAAGTAGAGGAGATTGGAAATGTGATGTAGTCCTTGAATGAGTACTACAGAAAAGAAACAAATCAGATGAAGTAGAATTAAAGAGGTATAGAAGAACTTAAAATCTCAATCACAAGTCTACAAAACCATTTGAGTGTAAGTGAAGACAGAGTTTTAGGTCTTGAAGATGCTCTTGAAAAAGTAAGAAAGGATTTCTTAAAAACAACTAGGATGCAGGATAAAATAATCCATCACCTGCAGGACAATGCCAAGATGAACAAGGTGAGACGCATAGACATCAATGAAAGAAGATGGAGTCAATACAAATGATGTGAAAAATATGGGCAGAAGTAATAGCAGACTTCCCAAATATGAGAAACAATCTGACATTCAGGTAACTGAAGCATGCAGAATGACAAACAATTGCAACCCAATTAAAAACTCACTTAGACATACAACAGTCAACATCCCAGAAATCCAACACAAGAATAATATACTGAAAGCTGCTAGAGAAAAGGAGAAGATCACATTCAAAGGAATGCTCATCATAATTATGGCCGACTTCTTTTCAAAAACCATGAAGGCAAGGAGAGCATGAAGCACTGTACTTCAAGTCCCCTATGAAAACAAATTCCAGCCCAGACTGCTATACCCTGAAAAACTCTCTTCCAAGTATAATGGAGAAGTGAAATACTTCTCAAAGAATTTCATGATGACAAAGCCAAACCCACACAAACAACTGAAAGATGTTCAAGAGAGGGACCAAAATGATCAGAACTCCACGAATAAGAACAGAAAAAACCCACTAAATAGGGCAAACAATTAAACACAAGACAAAAAGGGGTAAATCACAGCAGATAAATAACATGTCAATCATCACTCAGCAAATCTCAATTATAGCTATCAATGTAAATTGACTCATAACACCAATTAATAGAAATAGACTGGCACTGTGGATTAAGAAACAAAACCCAACAATATGTTATATACAAGAAACACACATAACTCAAAAGATATTCCTAGGCTTAAAGTCAAATGATGGAAAATACTACATCCTCCAGCACCTCAGACAAAAGCAGGGGTAACGATCCTGTTCTCAGACTATCTAAACTTCAAACCAAGAATGATAAAATGAAATAAAGAATGCCACTATATGTTCATTAGAGGAAAAATTCAAGAGGATGAGGTAAAACTCATAAATACATTTGTGCCAAACATAGGAGCACCCAACTATAAGACGAATCTTAATGGACATGAAACACCTAATATCCAAGACCACAATCTTAATAGGAGACCTTAACTGTGCTTTATCTCATAAATATAGGTCAACCAGACAAGAAATTAGCAAAGAAGTAGCAGAACTGTACCAGAGCTTGGAACAAATGGACTTGGTAGATATATACAGTGTGCTCCACCCAACCAAAGCTGAATATACATTTGTTTCTGCTGCAAATGGGTCATTTTATAAAATAGACTACATATTAGTCCATAGGTCATGCTTAAGTAGCTGCAAGGAATTAGAAATTATCCCATGCATATTATCTGAATACAGTGTAATGAAACTGAAAATAAATGACAAAAGAAACCAAAACAAAATCCCCTAAATACATTGAAATTAAACAAGACCCTACTCAGCAACCAGTAGGTCACTGATGAAACTAAAGAAGAAATTCAACAGCATCTACAATTCAGTGAAATTTCAACCACAACTTAGCAGAATTGATGGGTTGCGATGAAAGCAATTCTCAGAGGGAAATGAATAGCTATTAACTCATATATTAGGAAAGCAACAGGAACAAACAAAGACCCTGATGCTTCTCTATGACATCTAGAAAAGGAAGAGCAAATCAAACCCAGAGCCCAAAGTCGGGAAGAAATCCTCAAGATTCGAGCAGAAATTAATTCAATTGAGATTATGAAAACAGTTAAAAGAATGAACAAATCAAAATGCGGGTTCTTTGAAACACTAAATAAGATTGATAAGCCCCTGCTAACCTCATTAAAAATAGGAAAGAAAAAAAGTTCAAATTTAAGCAATAAGGAATGAAAAGAGTATAATTACCACTGACCCAGAGGAAATTAAGATTGTCAATAGCTACTTTGAGAATCTTTATGCTCACAGAATAAACACACAGATGAAATGAACAGATTCCTCAAAAGGTACAAATTGCCGAAATTGAATCAAGAAGATATAACAAATCCCCAAAACTCAATAACAGCCAATGAAATACGAAATGAAATAAAAAGCCTGCTGACAAAGGAAAGCCAAGGTCCTGGTGGATTCATAGCTGAATTCTACAAGAAACTTATAGAAGAAATAGTGCTCCTCAAAGTCTTCAGTGAAATTGAAAAGAAAGCAGTCTTCTCAAAATCATTCCTGGAGGCAAGTATTATACTGATTCCAAAGCCAAAGAAAGAACCAACTAAAAAAGAAAACTACAGGCCAATGCCCCTCAAGAACATTGATGGAAAAATCCTCAATAAATTCTAGCAAATAGAATACAACAAATCATCAAGAAGATTATACATCATGACCAGGTAAGATTCATCCCACAGATGCAAGGATGGTTCAATATTCAAAAATCTATAAATGCAATACTCTATATTTATAGACTGAAATCTAAAAACCATATCTTCATCTAAATTGATGTAGAAAAAGCTTTTGACAAAGTCCAACACTCATGTTCAAAGTCCTACACAAAATTGCAATAGAAGGCCTCTATTTCAATTTGATAAAAGCCATCTATGACAGCTCAATGGTGAATATAATTGTAAATGGGGAAAATCTGAAGTGTTTTATTCTCAAATCTGGTACAATACAAGGATGTCCTCTATCACCCCTCCTATTCAATATAGCCATTAGACAAGCAGGAGAAATAAAAGAATAAGAATAGGTAAAGAAGAATTTATCACTATTTGCAGATGACATGATCTTATACTTGGAAGACCCAAAAAATTCCACCAAGAAGCTACTAGAATTTATACTCAAATTCATGTGCATAGTAGGATACTAAGTCAGTACTCAAAAGTCAATATCATTCCTCAACACAGATAATAAACACACTGAGAGGGAAATTATACAAACAATATATTTCATAATTGCACCACAGAAAACGAAATACCTTGGAATTCACTTAACCAAAAAAATCAAAGATCTTTTCAAGAAAACATACAATACTCTAAGAAAAGAGATGGTAGAGTTTTTTAGAAAATGGAAAGATATTCCATGCTTCTGGATAAGAACCAACATTGTGAAGATGGTCATACTCCCAAAATTGTTGTACAATTTTGATGCAATCTCTATCAAACTACCAGCAAAATACCTCCCAGACCTAGAGAAATTGTTTCTAAAATTTAGTGGGAACCACAAAAGACATAGAGTAGCAAAGACAAGACAGGAGGCCTTACAATTCCTGACGTGAAATTACAGAACAAAGCTATTGTGATAAAATCAACATGGTATTGGCAATGAAATAGCCCTTTGGATCAATGGAATATATTAGAAGATGCAGAGGCCCATACAAACACACTTAACCACTTGATCGACAAAGGAACCAAACCTGCTTACTGGAAGAAAGGTAGTCTCATTAACAAATGGCAATGGTAAACTGGATCTTTACATGCCGAAAAATAAAACTTGACCCAGGTCTATCACCATGCACTAAGCTAAATTGAAAATAGATTAAAGATCTCAACATTGAAACAGGAACACTAAATCTCCTAGAAGAGAAAGTAGCAAGAACTCTGGAAATATAGAGGTCGGTAAAGAGTTCATGAACAAACCTGTAATCACACAGGAAACACTTGAAAGAATTAACAACTGGAACCACCTCTTACTGAAATGTTTTTGCACATCAAAAGAAATTAACAGCAAAGTGAAGAGACATCCCACAAATTTCAAACAAAATCATAACTAATAAGCACTCAGACAAAGATATGTTCTCTAGAATTTATAAAGAACTAAAATACATTAGTGCCCTTAAATTTAAAGATCTAATCCAGAAATGGGCATCCAAGATGAATACATAATTCTCAGAGGATGAAATTAATGAAGTGAATAAATATATGGAGAAATGCTCCACATCACCAGTCATCTGTGAAATGCAAGTTAAAACAGCACTGAGATACCATCTCACTCCAGAAAGAATGGCTATCATAAAGAAATCACCTAACAACAAATGTTGGAGAGGTCATGAAGAAAAGGGAACCCTTCCACACTGATGGTGGGAATGTAGACTAGTTCAACTATTACGGAAATCAGTGTGGAGACTTAAGAAACTAGGACAAGAAACCCCATTCAAGCCAGCTATCCCCCTATTGGGAATTTTCCCAGAGGAACTGAAAACATATCATAGTGGTGTATGTGTACCTATGTTTGTAGCCCCACGGTTTGTGATAGCTAAATCTTAGAAACAGCCAAGATGTCTGTCACATGAATACTCCATTATATAAAAACATCACATCCTTTTCAAACCATTACTCATGTGACATTCCAGTAAGGAATGATGAACTTAAAGCCTTCACATTTAAGTGGATGACACTCGAAGTTATACTTATAAGTGAAATAAAACAGGCCCACATATGTAAATATCATATAGTCTCTCTAGTATAAGCTCTCAAAAGCAGAATTACAAATAGAAAAGCATAACACAATTAAAAGGAAAGCAAGAGGGTGAGGATTGGTCATTGAGAAGAGGGAATGGAGATAAGCTGGGAAATATGACGGGGGCAAAAACAAACATTTGTATGCACAAGATGGGCAAGGCAATGATCCTGAGAAACAGCAGGTTTTGGAAAGTAGCAGTTAAATGGCAGAGTTCTCAACCTGACTATCTATATATGCTGATACCTGTGAACCAAGCAACTGCACTGAAAATAGCAATATATAATAGAAGGGTCACACTTCAAATATCTGTCATTCTTGTCTACTAAATACACATCTCCTGACATGACAGACCATACTGTCTCACAAGAAAAATTTATTTATTTATTTTATTTTTATGGGTAATAAATGAAAAATCATACACAAAAATGTTACAGGACTGTCCTGCTACAATGTTGTACATGGTTAGATTTCTAAATTTCTGTGTAAAAATATGTCTATATTCCTACATTTTTAAAACTTTTTTCCTTCATATTCTGTAAGGATTTAATGATCAATACATCAATACTTGGTGGAAAATACTTGTTCTACATTTTGCTTAAGATGTTTGATATTTAGAGAAATACTTTTGGTAAACCTAACTGCATATGTTGCAGGGTAATAATCAGCTTCTCTTCTGGAAGGTTAACAACATAAGTTCGTAGATCCAAAATTGAAGAAAAGGTGGTCTACAACGTCAGCCAAAATTTTGGCTTTAGCCTTTCAAGGTCAGGGCAGTCTCAGGACATAGGAGAACCTGTACTATAACATCATGTAACTTAGTTGTTCCCCAAATTTTCTGATCAAAGAGATTATGGAGCAACAGAAGAATGTGATTGATGATTTATAGTGTGCCTAAGGAGAGTCACATAGAGAGAAAACTTTCTCTCAGGATCTACAGAGAGAAGCTTGGTCAAGCATTGGCCATCACTTATCCACATGGCTGACACTGACAAAGGATCTACAAAGTGTGGTACAGGGTTAAAGGATAAATCATGAGAAGACTTGACTAACCTTATCAAATATAAAAGTTACATTTCCTGTTATATAGGTCTTGCTTTATCCTAGTCTCAACCATCCAGCAGAAAAGTATAAAAATGAGCTATATAAAGTAAATCCATATTAATATGCTGAGCTGTAAAAGGCTCTAGTCAGCAACTTCTGTGGATAACCCTCTACTATTGTGGATTGCTGGACTGTGTTGGACTGTTTTGTTGAATTCAAGTACCTATAATAAAAGAATGCCAATAGAATACTCATCTGTGACAGGAGTAAATAAAAAAGGGGACACAGAGGAACATTTTTATATTTGTGTACACAGAATATTTAGGATAGATATGCAGCCAATTTCACTTAATTCTATAAGAAGAAAGATTTGTACTAATACTGTTTGGACAGGAAACTCTGTCTGCTTCTTTTACTGTGGATAACCACTAGGAAGATAGCAATGTAAAATGTATTAATTATTGAAATTCTCCCATTAATCATCTTTGAAACTATCTCATTGATATTTGTCTCTCAATAAAATGAAATAAAATTAAGAAGAATTATCTTTCATGAGACAAATTTTTGCACACTATCAAAAATAACATTTAGAAACATTTTTGTAAAGAGAGTTTTGAAATGCAGCTTTAAAAAGCATTTTCTAATTGAAATGATATTGATTTCATTTTTAAATTTTTCTCTTTTTTATAAATGCCACCAAATAGAAATACATAGAAGTCAAATAATCATCGCCAAATTTGGAAGAATGTCGATTATTAGCAATGTTTGGAAAATATAATATAATTGTAATACATTGCTATTTAGTTTAATACATTGGTATTTAATTGACATTTGTTTCATAAAATATTTTGAAATGTCCAACTAGATAGCTCATTGGATTAAAGGGCCTGCTTAGGCAGATACGTGGGTTGGGGTCTGATCCCCAGGGCATACTGAGACAGTGATTGAGACTGGGCATGGTGCAGCATGCCCCTAGTTCCAGAGGGAGGCTGAAAACAGGATGATCGCTACACGTTTTATCTGCCTAATTAGACCCTGTAGACTGTACTAAATACAAATAAATGAAAAAAATAAACATATTTTGAGGTTAAATTATTTTTTTCATTAAGTAATTCCGGAAAAATTGTGGATTCTGGAAAAAAAAGTCAGAATGTGCCTGTAAAAATGTTACAGTAAGGGAAATATGAACTCTTCCTCATTCCATGTATTCATTTTGTGTTAACAGTTGGGACTCACTGAAGTATGAAGGCAGACAAAGTAAATATTGTAGTCTACTCTAGGAGAAATAGTTATACAGCAACTGTCAATCTACCTGAGGACACACTGGTTATGGCAAAGATCACTGGTAACTGCATTTACCCGAGTCTGTTCACAAAAGCACTGGCAACAGGGCCTGATAACAGTTATTTCCATAGCCTCTTCCATTTATTTATAGATCCCATGGGTTAGCTGTGCTATGCGGTTAAGAAATCACATAAATGTCCAAGATTATGTCCAATGTGTTTACAAAACTGTGAAGAAATAATCATGTATTAACAATATTGCTTTTATTGCTGTTTGCAAATAACTTTTGTCATTATTCTTTGGTGATTAATTATGTATACTAACCTGACTAGGATAAACCATGGTAAGGTACATGGTAAAACATTAATGCTAACTGTGAATAGAAGTTTTTTTTTTTTTTTTTTCCTGGAGATATTAATGTTTTAATCACTAAGCAAAAAATGCATCTTTCACCTATGTAGGTAGACATCATCCAGTGAAGATCTGTATAGAGCAAAGAAGTGAATAGTTTCTTTTTGTAAACTTCAGGCGTACACCTCTTTTACTTCCACACTAGCATTTTTACTTCCTAGGTCTCCAGCTAGAGTTACAAATTCACACTATCGCATTCCTTGATTACAGGCCTTTAAAATTTCAATTGTACCATTGCTTAGCTAGATCTCTAGCTTGCAAACAGCACATCATAAGACTTGCTCCTGTTCTTATAGTAGGCAGAATCAATTTCTATGTGTTATAAATATATTTAGACACACATAAACTTATTGAGTTCTATTTCTCTGGAAAACTTTGATTTATATCACTGAGAGTGATTCTGAAGAACACAGTTTTAATGATTGATTTTTTAAAATTTGGTTCATGGATTGTGTGTCCAATCTAATTCGTTTTATGCACATTATAGACTCTGTTTCCAGGAGTAAAGTTATCTCTGATAACTATCCAAATAAACTTTTACATAGCATCACAGATATCTGCATTAGATATCATTAATCAACCACTTATGAATTAAATGATTGTGTACCCTATACTTTGAAGTGTTTTTTAATACTAAGTAGTATAATGGCATGGATTGGTTGTTCCTTTTGTCCATTGTGAAGAAAGCACTAAAGAAAAGGATGACACTCACATTTTACTTTACTCCTGAAAGAATGGTAAGCACAAATAAATCAAAGAATAAGAAATGTTGGTTTTGGTGAAAAAGAAAGCCTTCTACATTGTTGGTAGGACTACAAAATACTACAAATATTATGCAAATAAATATAGAGGTTTCTCAAAACACTAAAAATAGGTCAGGATAGCTTGCATCCAGATTTCAAAGGAAGACTTACAATCTAGGCAAGGAGCCCCCAAGAAGGTAGTGCATGAGCTATGGAAATGAAGACAGAAGATCTTGAGTGGCAAAAGTTGGAAATTTCAGCAATATGTAAGTCCTTATCAGGCTTTACCACAGTGTGGTAGCAGTTCGGTCACATCTTCAGGTTCCACTTTAAATTCTCATTCTTTTACAGTTTCCACTATATCTACAGTTAGTTTCTCCACTAACATTTTCAAACCCTTGAAGTCTTCCATGAGGCTTGGAATTATTTTCTTCTACAAACCTGCATCTATTAATAGTTTGACCTCATCTCATGAACTGAAAATTGTGAACGTCATATAGAATGTCAAATCTTTTCAAAAAAGTTTTGCAATTTACTTCTCCCATATCCCTCCGATGAATCATTTGTGTGGCCTTGACAACCTGGTAGAAAATTTTTTGAGATGTTGTTGCTGCTATTGTTCATAGTGCTAAGAATTTCACCAACAGCGTCATTATGCTAGGCAAATGTACTACTGAGCTGAACCACTCTTCAAATTTCATTTTGAGACAGAATCTGAGTTATACAGACTGAACTTGAGGTTGTGATACTTGGGTCTTGGCGACTTGAGTAGCTGGACTCTAAGCATATATCATCCTCAACAAAATATATATTCATGTTATATATTTGAAATTTATTTATTTATTTTCATTTTTATTTATTTATTTTTCATTTTATTGAACTACAAAGGTCAATCAGACAGTTTCAAGACACCTTAACAAGACAGATTCGATAAATTAATACATTGCTAACTGTTTTCATAATGTTTTGGTATCATACAAGGTGCATACATGATATTATGTTTACAGATATTATTTTATCAGATGTCTCTTATCAGTAAATCAAGAGTGTAGCTGCTTACTTATCTTATTTTTTATACCTGAATTATATCAAAAATTCAATAATTGTTTTCCTAGTGGATGACCATAGTACTAGAAGCCAACATAATATCCTGTTCAACCACCATTAGTGCAGAACTTGCCTCTCATAGAATGATGTAGAAGCACAGCGTTATCTGTCATAACTGTACTTTCTATACACACACATCATGATTTTTTCTTTCTACACCCCTTCCTTTGTCTACACCTGTCAAAGGTGGGCACTCCATTGTCATTCAACTAACTTAGGTGCTTGAACTCAACACCACAATCCAACACAGTCCAGCATTCCACAACAATAGTGAGTTATTCAAAGAAGTTGTTGACCATAGCCATTTAGAGCTCAGCTTAATATTATGGCCCCGCGATATATACTTCATTTTTATACTTTTCTGCTGGATGGTTAAGACCTAGATAGATCAAGACTTATATACCAACACATGTACTTTATGTTTCTTATGTGGTCAGTGAAGTCCCCTCAGAGTTTATCTTGTAGTCCTCTACATTACTCTGTAGATCCTTTGTCTGTGTCTTCCATGTGGATGAGTCACGGCCAATGCTTGACCAGTTTGCTCTCTGTGAGAGCTTGAGAGAAAGTTTTCTCTTCATGTGACTCTCCCCAGGCACACTATAGAACTTCAATGTCTTTCCCTGTGTCTCCATAATCTCCTTGGTCAGAAAATTTGGAGCTCACTGGAGTTTCACGATGTTGCAGTACAGGTTCTCCTATGTCCTGAGTTTTCACTGACCATGAAAGTTTAAGGCCAAAATGTTGTTGGCTGGCCTTGTGGCTCTTCTATTTCTCGAACTCTGACTTGTGATCTTAGGTTATTAACTATCCAGAAGAAAAGCTGATTTGTATCCTGCAGCATATGCCATTCACTTTGCCTTATCTGAATCAGTTGATTTTCGTTTTTGTCACTCATTCTCCTATGGAATAAATGACATAATGTCCTATGTTAACAAGCATGAGAACACTGATTTCATTGCTCCTGTCCATCAGAGATCCTGCATGAATTGGCACATTTGCAATAAGCAGAAATGCCTCAAAAAGAATGTTGTTGTATAGTATGGGTCAGATCAACTTCAAAATATTTTGTAACATCTGTTGTTAAAAAGTCCAACATTGTTACAAGATGTCCTTTCTTAAATTGAAGACTATTTTTCATTTGATGTAAAGTAGGAAATGGTCTTTGACCCAAGGGCCAAAAATATTCACTTTAGGAAAGATAGCCTTTGTAGCAAATGGATCTGAGAACTGTAGCTATCCATAAGCAAGTAACTGAAGCTAGTATTATATCTTTCAACATATAGTAAATTAAGTCAAAAATGGAATAAAGTCCTAAATATTAAAAATGGCTAACCAATAGGAAGATAAAATATATGAAATTCTTATGGGCATAGACATAGGTAAGGACTCTGAACAGAACTAAAATTGCACAAGAAAGAACAACAAGAAACAAAAATGGGATTTGTAGCAAACTTAAAATCTGCAGAGAAAAGGAAACAACCAATAGAATGAGGAGATGATCTAAGTATTTATAACCTTTTTTATTTTTCAGAACCAGGGATTGAAACCAGAACCTTGCACCTGCCAGGCAAGCACTTATTCTACTGTGCCATCTCCCAGGCCCCCTAAAACCTTTTTCTAAGCTACACCTTGGATGGAGAAATTATATCTAAAGTATGAGAAGAAACATAAAATATTTACCTTACATACAATACAAATTAAAGTGGACAAGACAAATAAATAAACATTTCTTAGGAAAATAAATACAAATGGCCAATAAGTGCAAGAAAAAATGGTTAACACTGTTGGTTGTTAGAGAAATTCCAATAAAACATTTCTTATTCCAGAAAGAATGGCAAGCATGAATAAAGTAAATAATAAGACATACTGGCATTAGTTAAAAAAAAGAAGCCTTCTACATTGTTAGTAATGATGTAAATTACTCCGAATATTATGCAAACCAGCATGGAGACTTCACAAAATTCTAAAACTCGGAATTACATTCTAATAAGTCATGCCTCTTGTATGTATCTTGCTGAAAGATTTAGAGGCATGATATTACAGTGTTCCTTGCATACCAATATATTAAGCAGCAAAGTTCATAATAGGTAAATGCTTGAAGCAGCAAGTGAATCCACCAAACAGAAGAATTAGTGAAGAATATGTGGTGTCTATTCTTAAGGAATTACTACTTAACTATAAAAAAGGATGAATTTGAGAAATTTGTAGTAAAACTCATGTACTCTGAGAGCATGATAAGTGAAATACATCAAATGCAGAATCTTAAGTAAATATGGTTTCTCTCATTTGAAGAATTATAAATAGAAATGAAGAGCAAGATAAAATATTGATAAAAGAAACTACAGTCATATCACATATACATGTGAAAGGGACCAAGAGACTAAAGGAAGGGAGAGAAAGAAGACATAGAAAAATTTAAGATGTGTCTGGCAAATACTGAGGTTTCACAACGAATGTAATGTAATGAAGGTCACAAATATTAACTTTAGTAATAATGAAAATATTGTGATAATGCTAGAGGGGAAAAGATCTAGAGATGGAGAGAAACAGCAATGGGGGAGGGAAGTGTAATGAAAAGAGTCTAGATATATGAAGTACAAGCTCCTGCTCCACAAGATCATTTTTATATAATGTACAGCACACAAATACTAATAAAAATGAATAAAATATAAAGTAGTAAATGTGCAACTATTCCTTTAACATGTTACTGTCTTATTTTAAAAATTTAGATTTGCATTTTTCACTTTTACATGTACAAATTTTAGTATTATTTTTGTTTTGTACTTTTATCAAGTAAAACATATTTAATGTTATGTGGCAAAACATTTAAAAATTATACCTTAAAAACAGAAGCTAACACACAAGAATGTAAATGGAAGGGTTACTATGCCAACATATTTAATTTCATGTAGGTAAATTATTTGGAACACTTAGCAAAAGCTGACCATTATGGTTTTAAAGGTTTCAGTGCATGGATTGTGCTAGTTTCAATGCACAAACATGACAAAAGGTTTGGTAGAGTAAACCGTCCCTGGGAGGTAGCTCAGAAGAGTAGGACAAGTGAGGGTCACCTCCTGAAACGTATACATATTGTCCAGGCTCACCCTGGGCCCACTCAAATGGCACATTCACCATTGAGTATCGCTGTACTATAAAAATAATGTCCTCAAGATTCATTCATTTCTTCAGGAATTTCTTCATCTGATCAAGTAGACCAGCTTACACATCAAGAGAGACTGAATATTTAAAATTAATGCACAAGAACATATCTAAATATGACAAAGAAAGCCAGGTCATCAGTGGAAAAGGAGTTAGGAGCTCTCAACAAAGAAGGAAGGTATTTTATGGATGCTACTATAGGAGCACGTGGTAGGTGGGCCTTAAAAAGAAAGGATAGTGAAGGGCTGGGGAGATGGCTCAGTGGAATAAGTGCTTCCCTGGCAAGCACAAGGGCCTGAGTTCAATCCCCAGTTGTGCCAAAAAAAGAAAAGGATAATGAGAAGTATTGCATATTGTCTGCAAATATACAAGTGAACTGATCAATTTCAATCTGAATATTACTGATATTATGTTCAAATTACATGTAATGAATCACTGCAAGCAAATAGATTTCACTTGGCTTGGTAACAAGTAATATAATTAAATAACCTATACATGTTATCTCTCTATATATATCTTTTAAAAAATAAAAAAAAAGATGTATACAAATTTTTAAAATGAAGCTGGAACTGAAGAAAAATATTACAAAAGTTTGGGATATTTAAGGGTTATTTAAATTAAAATATCATTACTTAAAGTTCATATAAAAATAAGCTATAATTTGATTCAGGATTATTTATTTAAAAATTAAGTTCTAAATGACAGGGGAGGTGTCCTTTACCAGAAAGATTATTTCAAAAATTTAACTGAAGTAAATATGGAGAAAACTATGAATTAGAATATTTACTGCAATCAATAAATATTTTATAAAAGTTATTTTTATAAATTATACATAATGAAGCTTCAGTGTTACCAAACAAACTTACTAATAATGTTTCAGATTATATTATTTTAATATAATTCCATTTATTTGTAAACAGTGTCTGTAAATCCTTGTAACAGACTAAGAAAATAATATTTCTTTCATCAGCAGCTAAATTAATGTATGTAAATACTGTATGCTGCTGAGATTGATATGCGTTTGAAACTAATGCATAACAACTTGCACTGTGATCAGTTTTCTTCCTCTTTCAAACAGAAAGGGTGACACGCTGCAGAGAAAGCAGTGTCAAGAACAGACAGATAATCATCATCCAGCAAGCAAGTGGACATTTTCTTCTTGACTTTTGTCTTTTCTGTCAGAGAAATAAATTCCTCTGAGGCTTCAGGCTTTCAAAAGATTTGACACAATATTTTTGAAGTGGCTGAAGCAGAATCCTGTACAGAAATAAGATTTTCATGTTCATTTTCTGCAGTAAGTTCACAATATCTGTATCACTTTATCAGGTTTGCATTAATGCCCACCAGATAATATTTTTAATTTCAAATATTAAAAGTATTTCTTGAATGTTCTTTAGAATATTTATTGTAAAAGACATATGTGTGTATATCAGTTATTTTTTACTAATTAAAATTGAATGATGAATATTCCTTTTATCTCTTAAAATAAAGAACCCCATAAGAAATTATAGTGGTTGGCTCAGGAAAGCAATGTATTATATGGTACTTTGTTAAAAAATTATTTAAGAGCATGTGTTTACTTGTAAATATAAATTTGATGTTGCTGAGTACTTTTTTACTTAGTAATTATTTTGAAAGTAAATTTTGTATGCTAAATTTTATTATAAACAAAAACAAGAAATGTTTAGCATGATATGTAGATGGGATGTTTGATTTGTAAATTAATGAATTCAATAAAAACAAATACACATTTATAGCATTGCATATGAGAGTATCATTGAATCAATTATAATGTCTAAGAATGTAAAGAATTATGCAAGTTTTAAAAATTAAATATTTGCAACTGTTGATTTTGATACGTCAAGGTGACAAAATTGAGAAAGGCCTAGAGGATTATTAAGGTATGACTATGTGAGTGCATGCACTTGTGTGTGTGTGTGTGTGTGTGTGTGTGTGTGTGTGTGTTGAAAATTAATAGGTAGGCCCACAAAGTGAAAACTACCATCCTAGTTGTTGGTGCTACCAACCTATAGGCTTCTTGTAGCCTTGATGGAATGAAAGAAGTAAATGTAAACGTGTGCACTAGCAGTTCATGGTGTGAACTGTGCAAAGTAATGAAAAATATAGATCCATGTCATACTAATTCACACTTATAATACGTAAGGAATTTACAGACATTATATAATGTATTTTGAAAATTTTTGAGAGTAACATAATGATATTGGCTCAAACATATTAGCATCTCAAAACATTAATAAAGATAATTAATGAGCTCAAAGAATAATACTCACAACTTCTGACTCGTGTAAGCAATCTAAAGGCTTGTGTGTCCTGAGGCAGAAGCTTTTCTCCATAAACTATCTAGCTGGATATACCAAAATCTCACAGGGGCCTTATATGATATGCTGAATAGCTTTGAAGAGTTTTTGAAATTAAACAAAGAACACTGATTAGAGAAGAATAAAATTCCTTAAATTTGAATGTTAATGTTCAAGAGGAATCTGATAAAGCAGATAACATTGCATTTACAAATTCTAAGATTATTCTGCCAGTAAAACAATATCTTTCTACTCCTAGTGGCAGAGGCATGGCACTCTTACACCAGAGGTGTAGTTTTCCTACGTGCCTCAGAAAACAAAGCTTATTGTTGTGGAAAAGTAATGACATTCTCCAATGCAGGTACAAAGCAAGACAACGTTAATACTCATTACGATCTTCCTTCACCACTCACCTTTGAAGCTAGTCTTAAATATAAGTTCAGATCTTAGACGTCTTCAATGAGTGAGGTACATAGCTACACTCATAAGGAGTTATGATACACTTTCAATGATCAAATTGAATTTTCTAATTATTACAAGTAGAGATTTTAGGAACAAGTATGGGAATAAATTTTAAGGATTGGAAGAATGTTGAAAGAATGTTAACTAGAACTAAGCTGAACTTCATACGGGATCATTAAGTACAGATTCTGGATTTCATATAAGATTATAGAGTTAATAAAAGATGGTAAGTGTTAATTTGATCAGTTGGTGGAAGTATGTGGCTGAAAATGGCTCACAATGAATGAGCTGCAGATGCCTGTGATTTCTTGGTTAACTGTTCATGAAGATACTCTAAAGTTAGAAAAATGGGAACACTGGAGGGAACCTATAAGGTGATGCTTACTTCTCCACACTTGAAATGTACAAAGAACATAGCAATGCAGTAAAACTTTAACAGACTAATGAGAGGAGGATTAGCAACCTGAATACACCATCACTTTTCCTACGTCAGAATCTGTCAAGATGAGCATAGTCAGTTAATCGAGAGACTTAAATGAGCTGAGTAGAATTGGATCTGAGAATGGCAAGGACCAAGTAGCAGTTTTCAACTGCCAAACACAAGGTACGAGCACTTCCCTGATGGATGGCAGAGGCAAAGCTATGATCAGAATGATCTGAAACATATAGATTGGCTGATCAATTACAATGTTCTCAGAAGTAAAATAAAGAGGAATTCCTACTATATTTTTATATTAAGAAGAAAAATTTCAAGACAAATAAACAAAAGTATGCATTGATTTGTAGCCGCAAAATATTACAGCCCTCAAGCAATCCCAGGATGAAAAGTAGATCACAGAATTAAATTTTCTTGCATAAGGAGGTGATCACTTCCCATGGAAAAAAAGTACAAATGTATCACTGAATGTGTGCATTGCCAGTCTTTCTCCTGTTGTTACCAAAGAGGCACACAGTCTTTGACCAAGAGAACCATGAAGTTAAAAAAAAGGGAAGCAATCAGAAATTCACTGAACTATTATGGGTTGACTATGAACTAATACTGATTTTAGGAGATCTAAACATCATAATTAGTCTTCAATAAGACTCCCGATCTATCTATAGAATTTAATTTATCAATGGCATTCTAACCAAGTTTATCCTAAAATCAGTCCTGCATTAATTGCAATATCTGTAGCATTCACAATTGAGGATCTATTTGGGAAAATAATTGAAGAAAACCAACACTGAGCTTCTGGAAAAACTGCAGAAATCGCTGTCCACATCAAAAACTTGCAAGACAGAGGCAAGGTGGTGCCACCATTTTTCAATTTAGCTCTCCTCTTTGCCTTGTGTAGAGGTAATACGTACTGCAGGATGGTCATAACTTCCAAGAAATTCAATCAACTTTTGCTGTAATTGATGCAATTTATCAGATATGGTTTCCTTAAGTAAGTAAATTAACACAACTCTGGTGACTTGTATCCTCGGGGATACCATCTTTTGCTTGGAATAAAAACATAATCTTAATTGTGACTACCTACTGATGCAGATGGTATCACCACAGTCTAGCTGGATCACCATGGTATTGGAAGGAATATGATATACATTAAGTGATAAAGGTAGTTGGGGATGAGTTATGTTAATCAGCCTCTCTGTACAAGTTAAGGATTTGAACTTGAATTCTCAGTAGATGTGCAGCAAGAGATGGTGTCAAGAGATGTTAATAGTCAACATAATAGTACTGATTGGAGTGTTTGTGATGCTGCTGTAGGTGAGACTAACGTGGGAATAGGTGGACTGAGTCAAATAGATTGCCTTCATCCAAACCATTAGGAAATGATTGGTACCACAACTTCCCCTACTTCTGTACATTGAGTCTGACCATTAGTTTTACCTTGTTTCCAGCTTGCAAATGTTAATCTCTGGTTGACTTGGCCAGCACAATTTCATCAATGATACACTGTATAACTACATACATATATGTATGGACAGCTGTACCTCCCATTAGCTCTGTATCTCTGGGCTGAAGAAAACATAGACTAAATACACTATATTAAAAAACTGCACTAGTATTGAAGTTTTATAGTTTTTTGTCAGGTTTTAATAAATGCAGTATAACAATTTATGTTATTTTGTCCAGTATTACCTTGCATAAATAATGGAGAATTACATGGCTTGTACAGAGGAATATCATATTCTATATATATATATATATATATATATATATATATATATATATATATATATATATATAT
>PVKA01017923.1:13891-44844 GCA_004027165.1 Ctenomys sociabilis | reverse complement strand
TTCTCTTAGTTCTCTAGTTATACTTTTTTCCAACTCTTGGCGCATCTGAAATCAAACATTTTATAATGTTTAAGTTAAATAAGACATTTTATATGAATAATACGTATCACTTAGAAAATGTCTTTTAAGATTTTAATTTTATTGGTACATTTTAGGTACATATAATGATCATATTCATCATAGTGAATTTGTACCCATATATGATGACATAACTTGATCTACCCTGTTCTTTTTCCCATTTCTCCTATAATATAAATTAAAAATTTAACATATATTGTTATTAATTTTTTAGTACTGACTCAAATACAGAAATGGAGGTAGTTGTATTGTTGTAAATGTCATGCAAAAAGTCTGCTGCTAAAAGATTTAAAATATTATGCTATTGGGATTGCGATCAAATAAATAATACACAAAGATTTCAGAAAATTTGCCTTAAAAGGATAAACAGGTTTAAGCCTGTTTTTTTTTTTTTTTTTTTGCGGAACTGGGGATTGAACTCAGGCCCTTGTGCTTGCCAGGGAAGTGCTTATTCCACTGAGTCATCTCCCTGGCCCCAAGCCAGTTTTCAAACTTTCTTTGGTTCATTACTTTCTAAAAATGGAAACAGAGAAAACAATATACAGCTCTTATTATAACTTTGCTATCTTCTCAGAAGTTATGAGTCAAGTTTTTTGAAATGTGACTCATTAGTTTTCTATTTATGAAATATGGGGGAACAACCCAATCTGTTTTGTACTTTCTCCAGCTAATGTGTTCTTAAATCTTCTGTATAAAAGCTTTTTTCTTACTAATACTACAAGCAGGATGTAACGTATTACATACAACACAATACTTTGTGGTAGCAATGATAACAGGTGTAAAGACAAGTTCTTTCTTTTTTTCTTCTTTCCTTTTTAATGTATCTGGTACAGGGTCTCACTATGCAGCTCTGACTTGTAGTGATCCTCTTGTTTTCAGCTTCCCCAGAGATGGGATTACAGGCATGTATCACCATGCCATCTCATTGACCAGCACAGTGCGGGTGGGGGGAGTGGGGGCGGTGATAGGTGCAGTATGTGTCATGGGTCAAACCCCAGTCCCTATACGTGCCTAAGCAAGTGCTTAGTCTGTTGAGCTATTTTGCTGGACCTTTTTTTTTTTAAAATAAGACAAGGGCTTTGACAGGTTTCCCAATACTTAATTCTTTTTCCTCAGGGTCTCATTATGTAGTTCAGGCTTGCCTTGAACTCACTATGTACACCAGGCTGGCCTCAAACTGACAGTGATCTTCCTGTATCATTGGGGACTATAGTCATGTGTGACTATGCCCAGCTTGAGATAATCTTGTATTACCATTAACAGTATGTAAAATGTAAATCTTACTTTTACAAGACTTGAACTAAGGAACTACCAATGCATTGATAATGGAAACATTTTTAACTGTTTAGATAGTAAATATATACTAAGTATAGCAAATTTAGATCACAACCTTACTTTTTCTCCTCTTAAAGACCAGCTAGCAGGAGCTCTCTCTGTTCTAGCCATGAGTGACCTCCACCTCCATAAATTCTCTTCTAGCATTTCACTGACACTTGAGTACCTTATAATGTAAATGACAGGTGACGGCAACTGATTTTCAGAAAGACAGAGAAGAAAGCTTTGAGAGAAAAAGGACAGACTCAAGACACTGGCAGGGTGGGCTGGAAAGTAGCTTGAAGGCTCACTCAAGGCCTTGAGAATGAAAGGCTCTAGCTCTATGCTGGTTGGTGGGAGGCTGTGATGGTTTGGGCCCTTAATTGAAAACTGATAAATATTTGTTTTAAAAGTTCTTTTAATTGTCACTTGCCCATTAAATCACATAGTTTTCTTACATGTCCCTTAATACAAACTCAGAATTCTTGCTTCCTGTGGAATGGCTTACTCCAGTGCCCAGCACAGGCCACAGAAAGGACTAGGAGGAAGACGTCCTGCTGATGCTAGTCACTACCTTACTGTGCTAGATGGGTGCCGCCAAGGCTCTGATATGGACCAGGCAAGAGTTTAGCAGAAACTGAGTGTTGCCAGGAGAAATAAAAAAGCCTGCTAAATTGTTAATTTTTAGTTTATGCTTACTACTAAATCAAAAGGTTTATTAACTCCTTGTATAACAGAATACATATACTGAAGAAAACACCTTTCTCTATAGCTTGATGTTTATTTCTGTGGGGGTTGTGCTTCAGAGGCCAGAGGAAGCAAGTCCAGCCTTAATCAGTGAAGCATGTCTGCAACTTCTTTTATACTTTTCCATTTCCAAAAATATAAGACAAAACTACACAGCAGCACAATGTGCCATGGATTTTAGCTTACTAGAATTCTTCCACAGCTCATGGCTTTCAAAGCATGTCTACAGAATGTAAGACTCCACTGAGGACACTGCAAGATGATCAGTTGACAGGTCCCACAGTAGAGCCTCTGCCCCTTCTTCACCCAGACAGTACTAGTTCTGCTTTGTATAATACAGTTTCATGGAAAAATTTTCTTCTTTAAGAAAGTTGTACTGTGCTGTGCACGTAGCTTACTGGCATAGCATCTGCCTGGCAAGCACAAGGCTGTGAGTTTGATTCCTGGTACAGAAACCAAACCAAACCAAACCAAACCAAAACAACAATAAAAAAGTTCTACTAGTTGAAAAATGTTTCTAGAAAGCAGTGAAGTCACAGAATGTCTAATTTGACCCATGGTTTACCATGGGCTCAGAGACTACAATTTGGCTGAATTCACAGAGCCAATTGATCAGGCAGGAATAGGCTTGCAGTTGTTTCCTTGAACTTAGAGTTTTATAGTTACTCTTTTCATATTCAGGAAAGATTATACATTTTTAAATCACCTTAGATGGGCTGGAGATAGCTTAGTGGTCTAAAGCACCTGCTTAGGCAGGCTTAGGCAGGTGCAGGGGATCGAGGTTTGATCCTAGGCACCACATGCTGCACCTGCTGCACCAACCCCACCCTCAGGGTGGGCTGAGAGGGCCAAAAAGGAAAAAAAAAAAATAACTTTAGAGAAAATATACATGTAAAACTGTCATGGAGCTCAATAATGTTCAACATGAGATGTTGTGAGTAGCTCTCCAAGTTGTAACATTATGAATATAAATAAAAGATACAAATAATCATTAGTAGCCATTAAATACACTCATTTTTAAAGTATAATTTAAAAAGAAATCACCGAATGGAATTTGAAGGAGAAAATCATAAAACTTGGTTTACTCAAATATTCAACAAATGAATGATGCAAATTTTGGGTTATTTATACCAAAATTAAAAATACAGAACAGATTTCTCTTTAGCATTTAACATACATCTGGCCACTTCTCATCACGGTTTGAGATGTATAAAGACAGGCTTAATTTAAAGCTTAAAGTCCTGGCAAGAGTGGCAGGAGAAGTGGTTCCCAAAGTGCAATGAGGTTGGAGCACCGATTCCTTATGGGGATGTCCCATGGCAGTGTGAGATCAGTCTCACTGCAGAGCTGCTACTGGGAAAGACGTCATGTGCTTATTTTACTAAATGTGTGCTTCAGTGTGATCTCTGAGGGGGCACTCCCATGCCTGCATCCCACCCATGAGTTATGTGCCAGCAATAAAGCTGTGACATCGGCCTTGATCTCTCGGACCTAAGTTCTGAGTACAGATGGAGGAGGTCATTTTCTGCTACCTCACTGCAGTCCCAATAAGAAAATGACAACAACATAGCCCCAACAGGCAAGTTTTCTTCTTCACTGACTTAAAATAAACTCATTCTAAGGGCCTGCTAGATAGCTCAGTGAATTAAAGTGCCTGCTTTGGCAGACACAGGGACAGGGGTTCAACCCCCGGTGGGCCATGCCAGCCCGGCCCCTGGGGCACTCTGTGATGGTGATTGAGACTGGGCATGGTGGTGTGGACCTGTAATACCAGTACTTGGGAAGCTGAAAACAGCAGGGTTACTATAAGTCTGATCAGTGTAGTGAGAACCTGTACCAAATACATTAAAAAAAAAGAAATATACCAAATCTAGGCACTGCATTATGTATGTCTACATGTATCAATGAACTTGTGCAGTTATCCCAATTCTGAAAACTATACCACATTTAGTTCAGTTATATTTATTGAATAAAGCTAATGAATATCTCTTGAAAATGAAAGCTACAGGAACTTAAAAAAATGTGAAATTCTGGCTCCTTTCTTTATATTAACACATATTAGTGTGATCTTTACTTCCCATGTATAAGTCAACTAAACATAGTATTTCATCAGATTAACCCCTCCTCCAGGTATCAACTCAGACCTTATGTATTAGCCCAGGGCACCACGAGGAGCTATTACCCCTGCCTGGTATATCACCAAATTGTCAGGAAGAATTAAGTCAGAAATTTCAGATACAAAGGAAAGGTGGTACTATCACTAACCTTGGTGAGGCAGTTCTCCATGCTGCTGTTTGAAGACTGTGGATTTAAAGTGCGAACCACTATATTTTCAGTGGGAAGAAAACTCCTGTGTAGCCCCAAACTATGATTAAGATTTCCAACACAAGGACATTCTAGGACAGGTCTTGTACTAACAGTGTTCAGCAGAGACCTGCTTTGCTGTTTCTCCACCAAAAGTTTGGTATTGGCTTCTTCTAGCTTCTCATTAGCTCTGCAAAGATTGCAAAAGGAAAATACTTAGTATCTCATTTTTTTCCTGATTCCCTCTTTTATATTTTTTTGAGACAGGGTCTTATTATACAGCCCAGGTTGGCCTTGTACTCACAATAATCTTACTGCTTCAGCTCCAAGAGCTGGGATTACAGGCATGCACCACCACGCCCAGCCCTAAATGACTTTTTAAAATGACTTTCATTTAAAACAACTGCCATAAGAGTCAATGGAATTTCCATTCAATGTTCAGTGTCTTAATATTATGCTGTAACATTAATATTACAGCATGACTATCGCAGAAAACCTAAAATTGTTCCAGAGAAGTACATTTATTTGTAGGGGGATTACTAATTAACAAGTAATTCTCACAAAGCACAAGAGAGAAAAATGTTTGTCAAGGGTGTGTGGCTTAAAAGGAAACACTGCTCCTTCCTATAAGACTCTACTTAGAAGCTTCTTGAGTAAGCTACTAGAAACACATGTATTTAAAGGGTAACTATAAGAGATAATGGATAGGCTAATTAGCCTGATTAAAATAGCCATTTCTCTCCCTCTCTCTCTCTCTCTCTCTCTCTCTCTCTATATATATATATATATATATATATATATATATATATATATATATATATATATATATATATGTATATGCTGAGACAGGAGGAGTGCAAGTTAGAGCCAAGCCTATTTCTAAAAAAGGGACTGTATTCAATCTCTGGCACTGAAAATAAAGGTTTTTTTTGGTTTTTGGTGGTACCAGGGATCGAACTCAGGACTTTGTGCTTGCCAGGCAAGTGCTTATTCCACTGAGCTAGTTCCCCAGCCCCAGTACTGAAAACACACACACACACACACACACACACATATGTGTGTGTGTTTGTATGATATTCAAATAAACATATGAAAACATTATGTTGTACTCCTTAGAGATATACAACTGAAAACTGAAACCAAAGTCAGAAATACTTCCATTTAGCTAAACAGTTTAGGTATTTAAAAGAACATGTTCAAAAACATCTTCCAGTGGTAGCTTCTGCACCTGTATATCTGCCCATTACCTGGCAGTGAGAAAGTAATTTAAAGCAAACATCTCCAGGGGGAGGAGGCTGCTGGCTTCATGATCACAAAGAACTAGGGCAGCTCCTGGGCCAGAACCCCGTTTCCCAAGGCACTGAAGGTGGACCCTCCTCTTTTGTCTTCCACCCACCCTCACACTGCTTCACATGAGTGTACTTTTTATCCCTATTAATCTTCCCCTATATCACAAATATAACTTTATGTAGAAAACAGACAGTTTTCCAGGCAGCTTCTAGTGATAACACCAAAGATCACAAAGAAGGGGCCAGTGAGATAGCTCAGAGGTCAAAAGTGCCTGCTTAGGCAATCCTCGGTACCCATGCCATGCCAGCTCCACCTCCAGGGTGGGCTGAGCTGGTGACAAAAAAAAAGAAAAACAAAAAACAAACAAACAAAAAACCCACAAAGGAAAGCTATTTTACCAAGGTACAGAATGCGTTCAGTATCAGTAGTACTTTTATTGTAGTCTCCTCAAAATAAGGTTAATAATTCTGTATAAATTAATGGCAACATGTAATATTATAGCAATATAACTTTTTTAATGATAAAGCTTCAAAAATAACTGAATGACCTCATCAGATTAAATACATAAGAATCCTAAAATCAGGCTAGGCATGGTGACACACATCTGTAATCTCAGCACTTGGGAGGCTGAGGCAGAAGCAATGCTTGCTGTGAATTCAAGGGGAGCCTGCACTATGAAGTAAGACCTTTTCTTAACAAACCAAAATCCAATAAAAGGGGTAAGAAATATAAACTGTCCTGGATTAACATTTCAAAGATAAATTCATTTAATAACTTTATTTTTCAAATGTCTAGTTAGCATTCATATCCCAATGTCATGAATCTGTCTCTAAAAATTATGCTTTAGAGAAAAATTAATGAGCTTAGTTTATTTTCTATGATTCTGTTTTGACTTACTTGTTTAGCTTACTGGACAATGATTTTCTACTTTTGAATTCTTCTATGTAGAGTTGTTTATATTTTTCCAGTTGTATTTTATTGGAATCTTCTTGAGTTTTTGTTTTATAGAGTTCTGATTCCAGGTCTTTAATTCTGAGTTCCATTTGATTTCTCATTGAAGCATTATTACTCTCTCTTAACTGCTCTAAATGTTCTTGAGATGCTGCTTGTGTCTAAAGCAAATTAAAGAATATATTTTAAAAATAATTATGATCCAAATAGAAAGGCAATCCAAATATTCAGTGAATGTTTAAATTCAAACATTTTTTAACAGTAAAAATCATATTTCTGTTGATTATCTTCAAAATACTTCCCTACTTTTGAACATACATATCCTGTAATTCTTGCCATTTTCTGAAGCACTTCTAGAAGTGCTCTTTCATGAATGTCTTTATAAGATGGGATTAAAAACAGGAAATGCTCCTGCTGGTGCTATTCAATGGAAAAACAGGACCACAGAAATAAGATGGTGTGTGCTTCTCTACTTTATCCACCAGATCTGGCCCCATGCGACTACTGGCTCTTTCCCAGAGTCAAAATGACCATGAAATGTAAACATCTTGACACAATTCAAATGACCATGAAATGTAACATTTTGATATCAAGACAGCTGTGACAGCACAACTGAGGATACTCACAAAGGATGACTTCCAGTAGTACTTGAAAAAGTGGCAATAATGATGGGATCAGTATGTTTCAAGGGAGGGAATATAATTGAAGGGGATCTAATAGTAATGTCTTTTTTATTGTGATAAAATGTTTTAAAAATTTAAAACATCACTATATTGCTTGATCATAACTCATAGTTACTTTAGTTTTAAGCCAATAATTCAGAGTAATTTTATCTATGTAAAAAAGATGCTGCAATTTATCATCAGTATAAATTGCATTAAATCTGAATTGTAAACATTTTGAATATGTTCCTTTTTTGGTAGTGCTAGGGATACAACCCGATGCTAGGCAAGCACTCTACCACTGAATTCCAATGTCTTTAGCCCTGCATCATTCTTATTACTCATATGACCTGATAATTCAAAGAATATAAATAATTAAAAAATTTAAAAAGTGAACAAGGTAACAACAATTCAAGGGTATTGTACAATTGCTACAATATAAGGGTTGTTTTTTTTTTGCTCTTAGTTTCTGTCCATTAGACTTAAAAAAAATCAAATGATTCTCAAATAAGTGTTATTTTGCAAGAGCAATTTAGTTATAATGAAATGGAAATATTTAATGGAAGACAAGATGCCATCTTTTAGAAAGGAACAAGACAAAAGTTACAAGGAAAGCAGAAGAAATACATACAATAGAAACATCCAAATGTAATTTTCAGTGAAATGATTTAAACACATTTGAGGATAAATAAATTAACCTGTAAAAATAAATTGACTTGTTTTAATTTTTCCACTAAATCTTGTCTTGCTCTTTCTTCAATCTCCTGCTTATACTGTTCAAGTTGGCCATGTTCTACTACAGTTTGTTCTATGTAGCTTTTCAGGTTTACTACTTCTTGTTCCAACTTCTTTTTATTCTTCTCTAGTGTTTCACATTTCTTTTGTATATTTTTCATAGATAATAACTCCTGGTGGAGAAATTGATTATTTTTATCCAGACGTAGACATTTGGAAGATGTAGTTTCCAGTTTTGCTGCAAGATCATCAATCTGCATGAATAAAATAACACAGATTGGTAATGAAGGAAATGGGTTGAGGACAATCTAATGCAAAATAAAAAGATTTGTGAAAGTAATTTTTCAAAGGGCACGAATCCAATAAAATTTATAGGAAACGTAAAGCTGTCAAGAAAATGTAGTAAGAAAACCACTATTCACCAGCTTGAACTAAGAGACCAAGGCAGTAAACATGAAAGAGAACTTTGGATTTTGGAAGTTCTGCATGTGGGAAGCAGATTGAGAAACTAGTCAGTTACACAGGTTCTTTTTTATGAAAAGAGTACATCAGAGTGGCCAGGGTCTAAAGAAGACCCCAGGGAATCATCCCATGTCTTCACTGATTATAGTAGCAGTAAACACTGGTGCCCCCAATATCCTCTATTGAGAGATTTTGTGGATAGTGACAACTTGTTTTCTTTTTGCTGTTGTTATTTTTGTCTCACAGAGAGGGACAGTATTCTCTAGTATCGGCAACCCAGGTATCTCACTCCTGTTTGCATCTGCTTAGGTGAGAAGATCTATTTTGATTTTTTTTTTTTTTTTGGGCAGAAACGGGGATTGAACTCAGGCCCTTGCACTTGCCAGGGAAGTGCTTATTCCACTGAGCCATCTCCCTGGGCTGAGAAGACCTATTGCCTGCACGTGATACGACAATACATGAGACTTGCAGTAGGTATTGAGTAGGAGGGATATAAAACATTAAAGCTGACTGGCAGAATGCACTGATTTTAGAACATGTCTTTTTATAATACTCATTCTATGAAAGAGGTAAGAATATGTGAGTCAACATTTGGCTTACTTTATTTTTTATATTTTAGGGAAGGGTCTACAGGATGTTCAGGATCTCACTATTAGAATGGACTTGTAGTGATTCTCCTGTTTACAGCCTCCCAAGAGCTGGGATTATAGGTGCACGCCACCATGTCCAGTCTCAATTACTGTCTCAGTGCGCCTCAGGGGCGGGGCTGGCAGAGCAGGCCCAGTATCCAACCATCAGCCCCTGTGCCTGCTAGCAGGCGCTTTAATCTGCTGAGCTATTTGGCCAGCCCTTGGCTTACTTTAATGAATAGACTGTGATAAAAGTGACATTTTGTGACTTTCGATACAGGAAGAGTGGCAGTCTAAATTAATGTTCTCCCTAGTAGTTGGCAAAAAGCTAGAGAAAGCATTAATGAATTGTACAATAAATAATATTCTGAGATAGTAGATCCTCTTGCCAAGTTTGGAGGAATGGAAGTGATGAAGGAAGCACTGGATGGAAGAGTAAAGGTTTGAATGGAGAAAAGGAAAGGAATATACTGCTTTGTAAGCCTGACTTCCCAGGAGAGTCCTTCAAAAAGAAAATATCTCTACAGGAGTGATGATAAAGACATCCTACTACATTGACAATTACAAAAGACAACTAGCAATATACAACAGGAACAGAATGGGGTTCTCATTCAATAATTCAATTTGGTATTGGCACAGGAAGAATTATATACAGGGCATCATATTAAAACTAGGACTACAAAAATAAATATTTGTGCACAATTTTTAGCTAGCACGATAGAACTATTAAATAGGAAAAAATAGGCTTTTCAATAAAAAGATGATGCTGAGATACAACTGGGTAATCACATGCAAAAGAATAAAGTCAGACTCCTAAAAAATATCACATATATAAACTAACTCAAAATATAACTGCTAAATGTAAGGAATAAAACTATTGGTCCACTGGTGTGATTGAACTCTGATATTTCTAATGTAGACTTTTTGTCTGATTGACCTATTTGTGAGGGGGAGCTGTTGAAGCCCCCATAATGACTGTGATGCTTAATCTGTTCTGTCCAGTAGTGTTTATTTTATCAAATTTGATACCTTTATAATTGTTATCTCTTTCTATTGAAGTATTCCCTTCACGATCATGTAGTGCTTTATCTCGTATCAGTTCTAGCTTAAAGTCCATTTTGTCTGAAAATATGATAGCTACTCTTGATTCCTGTTGCATGGAATATTGTTTTCTATCCTTTCAATTTCAATCTGGGTAGGCAGAACCAATATTGACAAAATAGCCACATTACCAAAAATGCTATACAGACTTAATACAAAACTAAACAAAATATCATTAGCTTTTTTTCACAGAAATAGAAAACAAAAAGTGCCTGCCTGGCAAGTACAAGGCAGTTTGATCCCCGGTACAAACAAAAGAAAGTCTTATGTTTTTTTATGCATAAAACGTGTCTCTTATAGGCAACATACAATTGGGATATATTTTTGGATTCAATCTGCCTATCTGTATCTCTTGATTGCAGCATTATGATCATTTACATTGAGAGTTATTCCTGAAAGGTATTTGCTGAATCCTGTCACTGCATTATTCTACTGTTGCTGATTTCTTTACTTTTATCCTTTTGCTTAGCTATTCACCCTGTTTGATGTCTTATTTCCTGTAGGCTCTTTGGTTTTGTATACTTAACAGATATCTAAAGACTGTTTCATCCAATATACACATTTTTCTTTTTAGTACACAGGACATTCTCCAAAACAAGCCACAGCTGAGGCCATAAGGCATGCTTACATAGTAATAATAATAATAATAACAAAACTCTTAAATAATCTCAAGCATACTAACAGATCACAGCACAAAGAAACTAGAGATCAACAGCAAAAGGTACCACAGAACTTATGTAAACACACAAACATTAAATAACACACTCTTAATGGGTCACAGAAGAAATTAAAAAAATTAAAAAGTTCCTAGAATCAAATGACAACGGCAACACAACATATAAAACATAATAAAAGCAGTCTTAAGAGGAAGTTCATAGCTGTGAAATAAATAAATAATCTAGTAATGTACCAAAAGAAATACAATATAAGCCCAAAACTTGTACAAGGAATGAAATTATAAAGATCAGAGGGGAAATTAATGACATACTAAAAAAAAAACCAAACCAATAAAGTACCAATAAGTTTGATTTCCAGTACAAAACAAACAAACAGAAAAGAAATTGAAAAGATAATTTTCATGATTGACAGGGCCATAATCTAGTGGTATATAAGAAACTATTTTGAAAACTTACATTCCAATATATTGGAGAATCTAGAAAAAGTGGATAAATCCTACACACATATGAATTACCAAATATGAGTCAAGAATGTAAAACACTCAGAACAGACCAATAAAACACAATGAAATTGGAGCAGTAATAAATATTAATCAATAAAAGTCCAAGACCTGATGGATTTAACACAGAATTTTTATCAATGTATCAGGGGAAAATTAATGCAAATAAATCTCAAACTCTTCCTTCAAGTTGAAAGGAAAAGAATATTGCCAAATGAATTTCTTGAAACTAGAATAATCCAGCCATAATAACCAGTCATGGATTAAATAAAACAAAACAAACTAAAACTATAGGCTAATTTCCTTAATGAACACAGATGCAAAAATTTCAACATTGGATTTAAAAGAGAATGTAACAAAACATTAAAAAAGTCATTCATCATGAACAAGTGGGTTTTATCATGGTACAAAAGGATCATTCAATATATGTTAAGTCAATGAATATAACACCACACATAACAAAAATCTCATGTTCCTGTAATCCCAGCACTTGGGAGGCTGAGGCAGGATTGTTGTGAGTTCGAGACCAGCCTGAGCTATAAAGTGAGTTTAAGGCCAACCTGAACTGCATAGTGAGACCCTGTCTCAAAAAAAAAAAAATCTCATGTTCATTTGAATAGATGCAAAAAAAGAAAAAAAAAAAACCTTTGACGAAATCCAACATCCATTCCTGATAAAGACCTTGATGAAAAAGGTGTAAAAGGATCTTAGCTCAAACTGATAAAAGCCATTTAAGAAAAACCCACTATGATGTTACATCAAATGGAGAAAAATTGAGTGTTATGGCCTACACTCAGACTCTTAGCATAAGTATTGCCATGATAAACTTTAGCTGGCCTGAGAGTTGTAAAAACAGGCCTACATGTAAAACAAGTAACCATAAGGAGGAAATATACCCTGAGAAAGCACTGACCCTAAACAGTAACAGGAAAAAAATGGCCAGATGTATAACAAGAAAAAAATCTGTTTGACAGGCAGGATGTGTGCTAATCTGTTTGACAAGCAGGATGCTATATATCTTATTCTGTTTGACAAACAGGATATATTGCATATTTTCTTTATGTCCTTTGGGCAGCACTGCTCACTTAGTCTCTGAAATGGGGGTCTATGCTGATGGTTACTGAACTAAGCTAATAAAAAAAAACCTTCATATTTTTTACATTGACTATGAACCCACAACAGAAAGTATCCCTTCTAAATTTATGACAGGACAAGGTCATCCACTCTCATCAGTCCTATTCAATACAGTACTCAAAACTTTAGCCACAGCAATCAGGCAGGATAAAGAACTAAAGGGATTTAAATAGGAAAGGAGAAGTCAAACTGTGCTCATTTGCAGATGACCTGATCCTTTACAAAGAAGACCAGAAAAAACCATCAGAAGGCTCTTAGAACTAGTAACTTCAGTCAAGAGGCAGAATACACAATTAGCACAAAAAAACTTTTTCTGTGTGGTACTGGGGATCTTGTGCTTGCCAGGAAAACTTATTCCACTGAGCTATCTCCCCAGCAAGCACACACACACACACACAAAATCAGCACCATATCTATAACACCAAGCTATACTACAAAGTTACAGTAGAAGAAACACCACAGTACTGGTACAAAAACAGACATGTGGACCAATGGAATAGAACAGAGGATGAAGGTAAAACTAATGAATTCTTACTGGAAAAAAGGAAAACAGTCCCAGTTAGAGCTTCAAAAAATTTAAATACCTAGGGTTTAACCCAAGTGAAAGCCCTACACTGCTTTGAAAAGAGACAGGATACCAGAAGAGGAAAAGCCTCATGCTGTTGGGCAGGCAGAACCAATACTGACAAAATCGCCACATTAGCAAAAGTGATACACAGACTTAATACAATACTAAGCAAAATACCATTAGCTTTTTTTTTTTTTCCACAGAAATAGAAAACAAAAAGTGCCTGCATGGCAAGCACAATCCTAGATACACATGAATTACCAAATATGAATCAAGAACATAGAAACACTCAGAACAGACCAGTTAGACACAATGAGATTGAAGCGGTAATAAAATATAACTAGTTTAAATATAAAAATAAAAGATGGGGGCTAAAAAAAGGAGGACTCTGTAAGGATTGGAAAGAGATCTTCAGAAGAGGGAAGGCAGAGTATGGGTAGTGAAGGGGGAATAAAAATAATCAAGATGTGATTTGTATCAACTTCCTAAGCTGAATGTAATCACTATATACCACAAATATACCAATATAAAATTTTTAAAAATATATAAAATCCTTTGAAGAATATATAGGCATAACCTGACTGGATTTGGTAAGTTTCCCAGATAAGACAAAACAGATTAGTTAGACTTTGTCAAAATTAAGTATGCTGAAAAAGATACCACCAAGAAAATGAAAAGGTAAGCCAATGCCACTGAGTGGCAGAAAATATCTGAAAATCATGCATCTGATAAGGGATTTATGCTTCGGATATACAAAACACTGACACTTGAAAAAAAAAAAAAGATAATCCAAAGCTGGGCATGGTGGCACATATGTGTAATCTCAGAACCTGGAGGCTGAGGCAGAAGGATCACCATGAGTTTGAGGCCAGTCTGGACTACTGAGACCCTGACTCAAAAAAAAAAAAAAAAAAAGAAGATAATTTAAAAATGTAGAAAGTAATAATTTAAATAGACATTTCTCCAGTAAAAATATACATGAATGGCCAAGCAGCTTGTGAAAACACATGTGCTCAACCACCCTCTTACTCACTAGGGAAATACAAATGAAAAACACAGTGAGGTTTCATTTCCTTAGAATGGAATCTTTCACTGATAAAGAAAAACTGCCTCATACAATGCTGGTGGAATGTGAAATGGTGCAATCACTTTGGAAAACAGACTAACACTGCTAATTTCTCAGAAGGTTAAGCAGAGTTATCATATGACTCAACAGTTCTACTCATAAACCAAGAGAAATGAAATCAGGCAAACAAAAACTTGACATGTATATCCATAGTAGCACTGTTGAAGTGGAAACCATCCAAAAGTCCATCAACTGTTGAATGCATTAAAAATTCATATAGGAAAACATTATTTAAAAGAGGAAATTAAATATCGATACCTGCTACATCTTGAAAACATACTAAGTGAAATAAGATAGTCCCAAAAGAAGCCCGAATACATATTGGATAATACAAAAATGTCTAAGAAGACTGGGCAAGGTGGTGCAAGCCTATAATCCCAGCACTTTGGAGGTTGAAAACAGCAGGATTACTACAGTCTGATCCATGTAGTGAGACTTTGTAGTTCCTATACTAAATACATAAAAAACAAAAGAAAATAAAACAAAACTGTTTAAGAGAAGAAAATCTACAGAGTACATTGTAAGGTCCGAGTCAAACAGATTCCATGAGTCAGACAGACCTTGTTACTGAGTCACAATAGATTGTTAAGGTTACTATGGTTACTGCCCTACCCTATAGCGCGTGATGTCCATGTGATGTCCATATGTGCCCCACAGCTTGCAGATGTTCTTAAGATAACCCCACCGAAACCAACAATTCCCGGGACGACAAGACCCTTCCTAGAACAAACCTCCCTAACGACCCACACCACCCAATTGTTACAAAGACCAATACGAGCCATCCTATCCGTTCGAATGTAAGCCCAGCTAACACATGTGATTGGCTTCTGTCACCCTGCTTGCTGCTTTGCCGCCAAAAGTGCTATATAATCCTAAGTCATCTAAGGCTCGGGGTCACTGTGGCCTAGTTGCCTGGTGGCCCTGTGTCGACACAGCCTCTGGAATAAATCCTGAACTTCCACAAGGCCTCGGCTCTTGGTGTCCTTCCTTCCGCACCCGATCTTGGACCTAACAACATCAGTGGTTCTTTAAGGCTAAGCAGGGAAGGGGATGGGTGATGGCTAAAGGGTCTGAGTTGTCTTTTTTGGGTGAAAGAATGTTCTAAAATTATGGTGGTGATTGCTAACTCAGTGGATATACTAATGGCCACCAAACTGCATACTTTATATGAATAAATTTCAAGGTTTATTAACAGTATTTCAGTGAAGACATAAGCAACCCCCAAAGTTCATTTGACACACATGACTTGGGGTCATGTAATGGTGTACAAGTTGGTTTTATTATCATTAGCCACAGCTTACTGGTGCATTTTTCATTTATATCAAACCTATAACAGTGAAAACAAAATCCAAAACTCTGAGTTTCATTGCTTAGAACACAGAGATTTACAGTTCCCCAAGCAAAGTAATTTTTGTTCCCAAAACTAATAAAAAATTACCTTGTGAATTAGTGTGTTAATTGGAATATCCATTTCAAGTTCACTAGATTTTAAATCTCCATGGAAATGAAACTCTCCATTTTCCTGCTCAGTTAACTTTGTTTCTGTCATTTTAAAAAGCTTCTTAAACCTGTAAAAATGTACAGAGTGAAGTTTTAAAAGTTTTAACTGTTTAAACATGCATTATATTCTATCATTAACAAATTTAGAAATTATCACTTTTTCATTTATTTCCACCTAACATTGGAAAACACTCTGATGTAATTATAATCTTAAGTAATATGCAGAGAAAGTTTATAATGCATATTTGGCAGGTGAAGAGCTAATACTGTAACCACACACAAGATTTATATAATTAATATCCACTTTGGTATGTTAACATAAACATTAACTTATTAATATTAGCTAAAACTTAGAGATCAGAAATCAAAGTGAAGAAAAATATATGTAAATGCTTAAAAAGAAAATTTTTGTGTAAAAGTATGTGTCTATTCCTATTTTTTAAAATTCTTTTTCCTCATGTTTTGTGAGGACTTAAAGTTCAATACATCAATGCTTGATGGAAAATATCTGTTCAACATTATGTCTAAGATGTTTGATATTTAGACAGATAGTGAGAGTAAACAAAACTGCGTATGTTGTAGGTAATAATCAGCTTCTTTTCTGGAGGGTTAGCCACCTAAGTTTGCAGATCAAAAATTGGAGAAAAGGAAGGGCTACAAGGTCAGCCAACATTTCGGCCCTGGCCTTTCAGGGTCAGTGAAGACTCAGGACATAGGAGACTATGACATCATGTACTCAGTTGTGCCCCAAATTTTCTGATCAAGGAGATTATGGAATCACAGAGGAATGTGACTGATGATGTATAGTGTACCTAAGGAGAGTCACATGGGGAGAGGACTTTCAGGCTTTCACAGAGAGCAAGTTGGTCAGGTAATGGCTTTGACTCATCCACATGGCTGGCACTGATAAAGGATCTACAAAGTGCAGTACAGGGTTACAGGATAAATCCTGAGGGGACTTAACTGACCTTATCAGATACAAAAGTTACATTTCTTGTTATATATGTCTTTATCTTGGTCTTAACCATTCAGCAGAAAAGTATAAAAATGAAGTACATAAAGTAAAGCCATACTGATATGCTGAGCTGTAAAAGGCTTTAGTCAATAACTTCTGTGGATAACCCACTACTATTGTGGAGTGCTGGACTGTTAGGAGTGTTTTGCTGAATTCAAGCACCTACAGTATTTAAATATCAACAGAATACCTATCTCTGACAGGATTAAACAAAAAAAGGGGACACCAAGAGAGAACCATTTTGTATTTGTACATACAGAATAGTTAGGATAGACATACAGCTACTTTTGCTTGATTCTGTGAGAAGAGAGATTTGTAGTAAGTGTTTGGACAGGATATCCTGCCTGCTTCTTGTACTGTGGACAACCACTAAGAAGATAACAATGTAAAATGTATCAATTATTGAAAATGTCCTACTAATCAGCTTTGAAACTGTCTCATTGATACCTGTCTCTCAAGAAAATACAATTAAAAATGCGTAAAAAAGATAAAGGACATCAAGGAGATCATTCAAGGAAGAACAAGAGACAGAGGAAACATCATCTTTGAATGTAGTTGAAGAGGAAAAGAAGAGGCCAAGTTTATGAGAAAGAAAATCAGTAGAAAAATAATGGGTAGACTAAAAGGCTGTTTTAAGAAGAAATGTCAGGCTTTGCTACCACAATGTTGACAAAACAGTGTAAAGACAGGCAAAGGAGAGACAAATACTGATTAGAAACAAAATAAACTCAGTTCTCTACAATTAAACAGAAAAGCAGCCACACTGGAGGCTTCAAGCCCTTGGAAAACATTCCATTTCTTTCATCTAGTGGTAGAAACATTTGCATCTATAAGTCAAACATTCATTCTGTGAGTGAGACATATGTAATCACCCTTTCTGCCCTGTAGGTCCTGTTTCCAGGGATTCAGCCAATAGTGTACTAAAAATACTAGAAACAAAATTGTACCTGTAGTGAAGATATATGGTTTTTTCTTGTTATTACTCCTTAAATGATATAGCAATAACTTATATAACATTTACATTGTATTAGGTCCTATAAGTAATCTAGAGATGATATGACACATGGGAAGATTGAGTAGGTTACATGTAAACAGTATGTCACTATATAAAGCAGATCTGAATATCCAAGGACTTTGGTAACTGAGGAGATTTTGAGACCAATATTCTGAATACATCAATGGCTGATTGTATAGTATTTACATATTATACATGTGTAGGAGCACACAACACTAGAAGCAAACAGAAGATTAATAACACGTATACTTATACACACACACATGGGAATACCCATAGAAAAGAAGTGTAAGTCTGTGATAGATTTTATAACTAAAAAGAGAAAGTGGTACAAAGAAAATACAAGCTAAATCAAGATTAACTTCAGTGTTATTAAAAAATATATGCTGTTAGATATGAAAATATTTTAATGCTAGATGGAAAGATATTACCCAAAGGTAAGATAGCAAAATGTATCTTTAGAAATAAAAATTCAAGGTAGTTGAAAAAAAGAGTGTACTTGACATTATTTCCAAGCACGGCCACGTTTTTGAAGTCATTACAGTAAATAATATTTTGGCATTCAGAAAACAGACTATGCTGGGGGTTTCTGATGTATACTTTAAACTAGAATAATTTGTTTATTGAAGTGCAAATATTAATTTCATAGTGTTTTAGTAAAGTTAGTGAAATCATTTAATGAATGATTGATAAGATTTGACATATAAAAATCTTACCCAGCTAGCTCTTTATTTAATTCAATGTTTTTCTTCTTTTCTTGATCCAAAGTATATTCTAGAGATCGTTTTAAATCAGTAAGTTTCTTTAACTGTTGGTTATCATCTTCAGACTTTGAAAAACAATTTGAAAATGATTTTTTAAAAAAATCTAGAAGTCATTTATTCTTAAAAATACTACTTCTCATAAGTTCATTAATAATGTTGTTTTACGAGGTATAAAAAGTAAAGCCATATTAATATGCTGAGATACAAAAGGCTCAAGTCAACAACTTCTGACATTGCCAGTCCTATGGATAACCCACTACTATTATGGACTACTGGACTGTATTGGATTGTTGTGCTGAATTCACACACCTACAGTACTTAAATGGCAATGGAATATCCATCTGTGACAAAACTAAACAAAAAAAGGGGATATAAATGAAGGACCATTTTTGTATCTGTATATACAAAACAGGATAGGTATACAGCTACTTTCTCTTTAATGAGAAGAAAGATTTGTACTAATAGTGTTTGGACAGTATGTCATGTCTGTATCTTGTACTATGAATAACTACCACACTTGATCTTAGCCAAAATACCGAGAAGTGATGAATGACTACTACAAAGACAACAATATGCAATGTATTAATTATTATAAGTGTCCTACTAATCTATTTTGAAACTGTCTCATTGCTATTTGTTTCTCAATAAAATTGATAAAAAAAGAATAACGTGTTTTAATGCAATGTCTAAAACTGATGCCAATAAGTACAGATTTCAAATATAAGTGCTACTCTGAACACAGCTCAAATTAACTTGTACTACATCATTATATTTTCTGAAATTTATAGTGCCAAAATTTGTTAAAAATAAGTTTTACACACAAATGTTGATGAAAAAATTTAAAAAGAATGGTTTGATTTCTATTTTAGTTTCTAAAGATACCCTAAGAGGCCTTCCTATCAATAGCATATGATATGTCAGATTTACTTAAGCCACATATTATTAAGATAAGTTTTGGAAGACATCTTGATTTAATTGTATTTCTGAACTTGACTTTGTTTCTTCAGAAAAAATACTTATTTCTCTGTAAGTATTCTCTCAGGAATTTTTCCTTTTTTTTTTTTTTTTTTTTTTGGTGCTGGGAACAAACTTAGGACATCACCACTAAACTATGTTCCTGGCCTAGGAATTTCTTTTCCTTTTGTTTTTTTGCTGTATATATATATATATATATATATATATGTGTGTGTATATATATATATATATATATATATATATATATATATATATATATATATATATATCTGTCCTCTTTGTAATGTTCAGAAATCTAACTTATGCATGATTCTTATGGTTTTTCTATCAGCTTGTTTCTTCCCCTCCAATGAACTCTAACAGCCTCCAATACATGGTTTCATCTACAAATCTAGGTTTTCATCACTTGTATACATGCTAAAAATCTGATTTTCATGCTGTACTTGCAATAAAATAATGTAAAGGTCACCAAGACTTATTTTGATAGGGTTCTTATCCTGCCAACTCCTCCAGCCTCTGCTCACAGTGACACCTTCTCTCCTCTCCTCTCGAGCCACGGATCTCCTACTAAAGGCAGCAGTTTAAGTCTTGTCCCCCATTCATTTCAGACTCTCAGAGCCTTACACTCTGATGACCGGACAACCCTGACCTCTGGGCAGGGGTCATTTACCCCTTTTACTTCTTTTAGTTTACTTCTCACAGAAAAAACCCTTATCGGCCATTATTGAGTATGGATTACTTCTGAAGTGAATCCTACACATTCTGAATTGAGTCACACTGGTGTTACTTTGAATGTAGTTATCATCTTATCTTGGGTTGGAGGCACTCACACTTATAATGCTGACCAGTATAATTTATCTTGCTTTGCTCTTATAATGCTACACTCCTACTAGGGTCAGACTGTTTTCTTTCCAGTAACTTCCAGTTTGATACTGTGCTGTTACCAACTTTTCCACACCTCAATATATTTGTGCATGACACTTAATCACTTCTCAATATATTGTTATGTTATGTATATGAAAAGTATAGTATAAAACAATTTATGTGAAATCTAGAAAAAATTAGTTCTCCATGTTTCTTCAGAAAAACACTAGTCAGAATGCTATAGATCTCTGGTAACATGTTTTCTTGTTGCTGAGACAAAACAACACCTAGAAGTTAAGGGAGGAAAGGTTTCATTTCATTAGCTCACAGTTTATAGAGGTTTTGGTCTATGGTTGGCTGGCTCGAAAGGTGGCATGGCAGAAGGGCATTGCACTGGAGAAGACAAGCAGCAAAAGGTGACAAGTGACAAGGCTTTCTGTCCCAGCACCTTATTACGGCTACTCACTTTTAGGGTGGGTAGCACTCACATCTTTAATCCTAACATCACATTCTTGATCCCAGAAATATGCCAAACCAATCAATGGACCAATTCAGTAATTACACACTCTGAATCTCAGCATCATACACCCCAGATCCAGCCACCTTGAAAAAACCATACCACTGACCACATGAGACCCTAGCTTTCACACAGGAGAGCACAATCAACAGGAGATTCTGTTCTGCCTGGTACAAAGTTACATAGCTCTCATTATACATCAGTGAACAGTTATCCAGATTTATGCATCAATCCTGATTGTTACATCTTTGAACAGATGATAACTCCAAGTGAAAGGAAATATTCTGAAACTTCAATGCTAGGAACACTAGTTACTCTGTAAGATAAACAGCCATTTCTACTTTTTTACTGATATCTTCTCTCTTTCTTACAATCAAAATATAGGTTTCTCTAAAGGAAAATATACTTGCACGGTGACCTAGGATCCATTCTTGATGTGAATTACAAAATCTCATAGAAACATTTTGACTGCAAGAGAAATTTAAAATTCTAGATCACACAATTTAATTTCCTGGCACTTAAAAAGTATATAAAATATTAGCCATGACTTAAAAAGTATATAAAATATTATCAATGTCCAGAGCGGCATTATTTCCAAAGAGGAGTGGCAATAACTTTCAAGTCCATCAACGGAGAATGGATAAACAAAATGCATATACAAAATATGGATTTTAGACTATCACCATCTTTTTTATTAATATGACTGCCAAACTCATTAATTGTATGAAATAATTTACATTTTATAAAGGGGACCTCACTAATAGCAGTGTGCTATCAATATGATTAGGACAAACATTGTTTTAAATTGCCTAAAATATTCCTATGTACTAGTAGAGAAATAAGAAATCCTTTTGGATATGATAGAAATTAAAGAGACTGACTTACCAAATTTGCACTTAATAGGGTTTTCTGAAGATGTTCAGTTTTCCCTGCTTGCTTTTTTATTTTAACTTTTAACCTGGAATTCTCAAGTTCAAACCTAAAATATTTATTTCAAAAATTATTTTCACAGACCTATTTGCAAAAACTGTATAATGTTTGAACATTTGAAAGAGTACACACTTTTAAAAATTAGAAAAAGAAGATGATCTAGTAATTATCATTTTTCTAGCTGTGCTTGTGGACAGCTTTTCTTCTGTAGTGTTGAGGGCTGAATGTGTGGCCTCAAATGCAAGGCAGAGGCTACAGTGCTTACGACTGCAGGATATATACATATTTCAAGTGACTTTATCAAGGCTAGAATTGTCCTCTGGCTTGAAAGAGATTTATTAATCATATAGCTGACACATCTCACATTATATTGCTCATGTACTTTATAAATACCCAAGTGCTTCGTATATTGCTTTAAATCATACTTTTGTAGGCGTTCTTGAATCTTCTCAGCATGTCGCACAGCTTCTGCATGTTGATCCTGCTCTTCTTCCAGCTGAAATCAAAAAGAAAAAGATTACTAATAACTTCCCTATCACCAGTGTTTGCGACACAGCCATAATGTTCCATCTCTGTATTGTGTAGCTACCTCTGTGGAGGGTCTGGCAGGAACAAGGCTCTGAGTTCAATTCCCAGTACTAAATAAATTTAAATAAATACTTAACTCTGTTCTATGACTACAGAGCTACCTGAATTGTTGAAGCAGGGACTTCTGGCCCACAAAGCCCAAACTACCACTATCTGCCCCTTTAAAGTTTATTGATCTTTGCTCTAAGTCTGAAACACACTATTCCTGATTTTAGCTATGTTATCAGGTACTCAACCTGACAAAACTGGAAAGTTGATGCAGTGCTGTGCACCTACAGCCCAGCACTTGGGGGGTTGAGGCACTCGACCAGCCTGGGAAATGAAGGAAATCCCTGTGTTGCAGGAAAAAAAACAAAACATGGTAAAATGGGGGAAAAAGAGGAAATTCTTTTACTCATGCTGTCCTTTTAATTGTACATTTTTATACTCCAAACATTACAGTATACTCTTTGTATTCCAAATACCATTCATTTTTTATGACTTGAAAAATTCTTACATGTGACTGATAAGAACTATGTCAATGCTGATAAAATGGACATGGTACTTCAGTAACACTGAGATGGCTCTTGGAATTGTTTGAGAAACAGTACCTAGATAGAGGCCAGCATGCCTGGGCCTGAATCCCAGCTCTACCAGCTACCTGCAGTGGGGTCATAAGAAGATGAACACTGACTTTTTTTCTCCAACTGCTAATTCAAGATAATAAAAGTATTTACACCTAACTAGACTTCTGAGAAGATGAAATGAGTGAATATGCATTAAGAACTTAGAAGACTATGTGACATGCATTGAACATATAAAGTCTTTGCTATTAGGTATTATATTCCACATTTTGATAAAATTTGATATTGTTGGGAAGTTTGGGCAGAAGATTGTTAGGGTCAAATCCAGCCTTGATAATTTAGTGAGATTATATCTCAAAATTTAAAAAAAAGGAGCAGGGCTAGGTGTCACATACCTGTGATCTTAACACTCAGGAGGCTGAGGCAGGAGGACTGCTATAAGCTTGAGGTTATCAAGGCCAGCCTGGGATATCTAGTGAGACCCTCTCTCAAACCAAAAATAAATTAGGCCAGGTGTAATGGCACATGTCTATAATCCTAACACTCAGGCAGGCTGAGGCAAATTTGAGCCCAAGCATGGGTAATTTAGGGAGGTTCTGTCTCGGAATAAAACATAACAATAGTCTGGAGATGTGGCTCAGTGTAAGGCCAGGAGGGTGGAGGAAAAAAGGAGGGAGACACTCTCCTGCTCCCAAGTGACTCCTAGCTGACCTCAGGAGAGAGAAAGCAATATTTGAGGTATTAGGCAGGTGGTGGGCAATAGGAGAGGTCTTCTGTACAAGCTGAACTGCTCATCATTCATAGTGAAGGTGGCAATAAATGCAGGGCAGAAGGCCCCAAACACACCATTACTCCTAAGGCTCCTCAGTTAGCACTTCATTGGAAACAACTTACAGCTTATGTTCTCTCAGCTCAACTCAGCAGGCAAGGACCATGCACACAGTGCTTCCTGGGTTAAGTAATATGTACGCGACATGACCAGCGGAGGTGGCTGAAGCCACTGAGCTGAAACCATTGGACCTGTTGCTAAATAAAGGTTCTCAAATCAATCCATTTCCAGTAACTGCTAGGCTGCTTTAGCAAGCACTCTGATGAGCCAATGCAGGGCACTGGTATGGTACTTTGCACAGAGCTCTTCAGTTGGTCAAATGAATGGTCTATTACAAATACTGGGTAAACCTATATAATGAAGACAAATCTCCACTTCTTTTTTTTTTTTTTTTTTTTTGTCTTTTTGAGGCAGGGTCTCACTATGCAGTTCAGGCTGGCCTTAAGCTCACTTTGTAGCTCAGGCTGGTCTGGAACTCACAACAATCCTCCTGCCTCAGCCTCCCGAGTGCTGGGATTACAAGCATGCGCCACCACGCCCGGCTCTCCACTTCTTTTTCATGGTGAGAAAAACCTGAACATTTGATATAAAATTCTATATTAGATTAAGTGCTTTCAATTTTGTGTTTCTTAAAATATCTTTATAATGGAAATCTAATTATGCCAGTGTTTCAAAGAAATTACTGGTTCTAGTATAACTAAATACTTAATTTTTTCTAGACAAAAAGGGTCTTGCTATGTAGTGCTGGCTGGCCTTGAACTCTCTTATATAGCCCAGATCCTCCTGACTCAGCCTCCTGAGTGCTGGGATTACAGGTGTGGGCCACCATTCCCAGCTTCAATTCTTTATTTTAGATATAAATACAGTACTTCCATACTTTTATTATATAACTAAAATGAAAGAAAAGTATAACTTTTTAAACAGTTCTCAAATTACAAACTCATCATTTAACAACTGAATTATCATCCTATAAGGAATGTTATTAAATAAGGAATTATATATATGCATATTACAATACTGAGAACAAAGAAATGGTCAAAGAAACCCCAAACTTTGCTCTGCTTTCATTTGCATAATTCTTTTTTTTTTTGACATTTTGAGAGAAAAAGTCCATCCTTAATAATTTAGTGAGATTAAATTGCTATGCAGTTCAGGTTGGCCTTAAGCTTGCTTTGCAGCCCACACTGGTCTTGAACTCATAATGATCCTCCTGTCTCAGCCTCCTAAGTCCTAAGATTACAGGGGTGCACCACCATGCCCGGCTATTTGCATAATTCTTACCTGCAGAACTATAATGTAACACAGAACAGAAAACTACATTATTGTATTATATAGTGCAGTCAGCAAAAATTACAGTACTCTATAAACTATACTGTACAAAAAAATTTGAGGCTTTCTAGACAAGATGTAGAGAACCAAAAAATAGATGGAAGGGCTGGTAAGATAGCTCAGTGGCTTAAGCACCTGCTTTGGCAAGCGCAGGAACCAGGGTTCAATCCATAGTCCCCTGCATGGTGCACCTGCCCTACCCCTGGTACGTGCTGAGCCAAGGACAGTGTGGTGGTGCATGCCTGTAATCCCAGCGCTGGGGAGGCTGAAAACAGCAGGATTACCACAAGTCAAGCTGCATAGTCAGACCCTGTACCAAATATACAAAATGAGAAAAAAAAAAAAGGATGGGTTGTAGGTCCAAGAGGTCTGCCATAAGTCTGAACAGCAGGCCTCAGTGCAACGTCAGAACATTCAAGAAACAGGTAGGTTGTTAAATGAGAAATATCTGTATCCTGAAATATTTGTATCTTTGAGAAATGAAAACACTTTCTAAATAATTTATCTTAAAATCCATGATACAAATACGCAAAGCTTCTTACTCACAAAATAGTGAAGGTAAGAAATAAGATAATTTTCGGGAATATTTTGTTAAACATTATCTTCTGATTGTATCTGACTGTATCACGATGACAAGAGATTTCACTAAAAATACTACTTAACATGAACAAGTCTCTCAACTTCTCTGTAACTTCTCAACTTTCCTGAGGAAGATATTTTAAAGAAAGATGTAGAAAATTATAAGAAAAATGCAGAAGATCAGAGTAACATAGTGTAAAGATAATAAAATAAAAAAGCTCTCTACTGAAATCAGTACCCTAAAGCACTGTATCTTATTTAAGCAGCTATAAATTGACTTTTTTTTTTTCCAGAACCAGGGATTGAACTCAGGCCCTTACCCTTGCCAGGGAAGCACTTATGCTACTGAGCCATCTCCCTGGCCCCTAGATTGACTGTTGACATGTTAAATTTCATACATACTTGACTTCTGGTTTGATCTAATTTCTTCTTTAAATCTTGTGTCTCTTCTTCTAAATTAATGCGATAACGAGATGAAACTTCCAGAGAAGCCTCTGACATAGACTGTTTTTTTAAGGTATCAGCCAGTTCTTGTTGAAGTTGTCTCACAGCCACCTGAGAAGATATTTCTGTTATTGATTTTAGAAATCACATTATGCTAATATTTAATTCACATATATTCTAAAAAAAAGTCACATATATCAGTTCATTTTTCTAAATCATCCTCATCTGTCCATACTCTTGTTCATTACTGAGTACAGTTAGGGACACAGAAAGTGGTGTTTTCCTGCATAGTCACCATTACATTATTCAGACAAAGGAGTTGATCTTCCACCCAATCCTTTCATAAATTTGAAATGTTTAATAACCCACTTAAGTCTCAAAAAGAAACTGGCATTTGGGTGGGCTAGGGGTAGTAAATTCCATACATTTCCTAATTTTTGTTAGAGGTCAAATTAACTTCAGAATTGCTCATCACATATTATATTCAACCCTCTGCTCAAATCCTCCCAGTAGGTTTCTATCTCATAATAACAGTGAGTTCCTAGGTAATATGGCCTTCAATTCCTTCCCTGACCTCAGCTGATACAACTCTCTCTTCTATGTACAGCATTCCTAGTATACATGAATCCCACCATCATTCCTTGTAGTGAATATGGAGATTCAATGTCAGAGTAATAAATCACAGATTGTTGCAATTATCTTTATATTGGACAAAGTCATATCCTTTACACAACAGTAACAGCCTTGAGATGAAAAGTACAAGAAAAGTTATCTGGGAAAATGTTCAATAAATGTTTATCATTTTAAACATTTACTGAACATTAAGAAAATTGAACTAGTAAGAAAATTTTAAATAAACTATGGTTTTGCTCTAAATTGCCACATTTTCCCCAACTTTATGATTTAATGAAAAGTTTATGCCATTTAAAGAGCTAAAAGAAAAATGCTGAGAAGTCATAAGAATATATAATTTGTGGGTTTTTTTGAGACAGTCTTGCTATTCAGCTCAGGCTGGCCTTAACTCACTTTTTAGCCTACGCTGGTCTCAAACACACAATGATTCTCTTGCCTCAGCCTTCCGAGTGCTGGGATTACAAGTGTGTACCATTATGTTCAGCAAGAATATATAATTTGAGACAAATATTTTCAGAGTTAAGTTACATTAATATGAATAAAAATAAAATTTTACCAAACAAACAAACATATGGCATCTACACTTCAATTCATTTAGGAAATCTGGAATGAACTGTCAAAGTAACCCATTTAACTGAATTTTAATTTAAAATACTCATTTTAGGAGCATTTCCAATCAAAATATTGAAAAATACAGCGACAGAAAGGCTAAAATCATTTTAGGGCTGGGGTACAAGTAAAGGGTAGAGCACATGTACAACATGACAAGGTCTTAGGTTAAATTCTCAGAACCAAAAAAACCAACAAGAACCCCCTGCAAATGTAATTTTTTTCCTTTTGCATTTCAAGTTTAGTTTTATATAACTGTAAGTTTTAAAAATGCTTAATGAAGACATGATAATTTTTAATTTTCCATGTTTCTGAGGTACTGGGTGACTATTTAGAACATACACAAACATGTTCATGTAGCTTGGATCAGGGTAATAGGGACACTCAGTTCAGATTGAAACTGTGTTTGCTAAACAAGGTGGGTTTCTTTTTTTTATGGTACTGGGGATTGAACTCAGGACCCTGTGCTTGCCAGGCAAGATCTACTGATCTATCTCACACTTATTCTACTGATCTATCTCCCTGACCCAAGGTGGTTTTTTCTTTTTCTTTTTTTTTTTTTTTTTGGCAGAACCAGGCATTGAACTCAGGCCCCTGTGCTTGCCAGGGAAGCGCTTATTCCACTGAGCCATCTCTCCAGCCCCCTAGGTGAGTTTCTATGCTGACACAGGAAGTACATTTATAAATGGAACACTTTTATATTCAAGTAAATTAAGCATTTGTCCACAGTGATATTTCACTGTGCATTTTTTTCAGGAAGTTTGAAAAAAGTTTACCTTTCTTAATACTTACGTCTCTTTCTTCTTTTTCCTTTTCATATTGATGCAGTCTTTCTTTTAAATGACTACACTCATGGATTAACTCTTTATTTCTATCTTCCAGCATTAGGCTTTGTTTTTCACTCTCACTTCGAAGTGTTTTTACAATATCATGAAACTGGTCTTGGATATTAACTACTCTCTTTTCTTTACAGTCAACTTTGTTGTGAGCATCATCCAACTGCTGTCGAAGCAACGTATTTTCACTTTGTAGTTGAGATAATCTCTCCTGCATAGATTCCTGCTTTCCCATGTATTTACTCACTTTTCCTTGTTCATCCTCATACATGTGTTTAAGTTCTTTCATTTGACACTGTGTTTGGTTTAGGTCTCTTTGTACCTGTTCTAAAAGTGAAGTCTTTTCTCTAAGAGCATCTCTTGTATGATGGAGCTCAATTTCTAGGCTATTTAATTTTCTTTCAGCTTTAGAAAGCTGGTGGGAAAGAATTTCATTGTTATCTTTCAGGTTAGATATATCAGAATTCATCTTATCCTGTAAACGAAACCACTCATCTCTCGCTCTCTGGAAAGCAAGCTCTAGGTCTCTTTTTGTCGACTGACTTTCATCATAGTCATGTACAGCAGCAGCTAGTCTGGAACGGTATGATTCAATTTCTGTTTCCAGTCTTTCCTTGTTTTGTTTTTCATTTTCCAGTTTAGAATTTAGCATTGTATTTTCTACCGTCAGACTATTAAGCTGCCCATTATATTGGGATATTGTTTTTGAAAATGTTTCCTCATTCAGTTTTATTGTCCTTTGGAGGTCATCTGTCTTTTCATTTGCAATTTCAATATCCTCCAGATATTTCTTTTCTTTTTCCTGGTTCAGATTTTTTATTGCATCTATTTCTAGCCTAATCATGGCAATTTCATCCTGTAACCTGTGATTTTTATGTAACAGATCTTCTTCATGATGAACAGAAACCTAAGTAACACAAAGGAGACATTTAGCTAGCATTCAAAGTGATTTCCTCAGTAACCTGTAAGCTTATACAGCAAAAGTCCCACAATAATCAGATATCCAACTGAGTAAAAAAATAGACTGAAACATTGGCATTTACAGAGCATAAGTTTAGAAATTTAAATGAAGGCACAATCTATAATTATAAAAAAGAAATACTAATTCTTAAGAATTTCAGAATTGGAAAACCTCTTTCCTAAATTATAACAAGTATAAGATACAAAGTAAAAGAATTTAAAAATATGATCATATTAAAAATTAGGTTTGTACTCTGAAATCTAATGTATACAAAGCCAGTATATATTAAGGGCCTGAGATTAACATATATTGTGACAGGTAAAATTTTCTTTTTTTTTTTCAGGTATAATTTTCTAGTTTTCTTAGTTCCTTTTTCCTGAAAATATTACACAGTGTACTTTTCTAATATTTTTGTGGTCAGTTATAATTAGTTATTGACACATATTAAATCTAAACACTGCGCTAATCACACATACATCAAGAACTCATTTAGTCACCTACTTCGAAAGAGAAGAGGCTGAAATACAAGAAAACCATAGGACTTCCCCATATCTTTACCCAGTGCTCTTTCATGAACTAGTTTTTTTCTATACTACAAATACATGAATATAGAAAGATTTATACTCCAAAGTGCTTATGGTAAATGAGATAAAATTTATAGATTCTTATTAGAAAATGATGAGATAAAGTGCTGTTGCAGTAACTTTTTTTTTATTGAAGTACAAATATCAATGAGACAGTTTTAAGACACCTTAACAAGATAGATTCAATAAATTAATACATTGCAAACTGTTTTCATAATGTTTTGGTATCATACAAGGTGCATACATGATATTATACTTACAGACATTATTACAGCAGTTGTCTCTTATAAGTAAATTAAGAGAGTATAGCTGTTTATCTTATTTTTTATACCTGAATTATATTAGATTCAATAATTAATACTTTCTACCTTGTTATTTTCCTAGTGGTTGCACAGTAACTTTTTGTTTCTTTTTCACTAGTAAATCTGAAACAGGATTGTTATACTAGAGAGACTACATGATATTTACATATGTGTGTCTGGTTTATTTCACTTATGAGTATATGTTCAAGTGGCATCCACTTCAGTATAAATGCTTCAAACTTATCATTCTTAATAGCTGAGTAATACTCCAGTATATAGAAATACCACATCTTTTTCAACCATTCCTCGTGTAATGGACATCTTGGTTGTTTCCAAGATGTTGCTATCACACATTGCGCTGCTATAAACATAGGTATACATATATCACTATGATACAATGTTTTCAGATCCTTTGGTAAAATTCCCAGTAGGGCGATAGCCGGCTTGAATGGGATTTCTAGTCCTACTGTTTTGAGGATTCTCCACACTGACCTCCACAATGGTTGTACCAGTCTACATTCCCACCAGGAGTGGAGAAGTGTTCCCTTTTCTCCACAACCTCTCCAACATCTGTTGTTGGTTGATTTCCTTATGATAGCCATTCTTTCTGGAGTGAGATGAAATCTCAGTGTTGTTTTAATTTGCATTTCACGAATGGCTAGCGATGTGGAGCATTTTTTCATATATTTATTGGCTTCTTTAATTTCGTCCTCTGAGAAGTGTGTATTCATCTCAGATGCCCATTTCTGAATTGGGTCTTTAAATTTGAGGGCCCTGTTATATCTTAGTTCTTTATATATTCTAGACAGTAGTCCTCTGTCTGATTGCTTATTAGTTA
>PVKA01017923.1:0-13791 GCA_004027165.1 Ctenomys sociabilis | reverse complement strand
CTGCTGATTCTTTCAAGTGCTTCCCGTGCGAATATAAGTTTGTTCATGAACTGTTTACCTACCCCTATGTCTTAAAGAGTTCCTCCTACTTTCTCTTCAAGGAATGGTTGAAAAAGATGTGGTATTTCTATATACTGGAGTATTACTCAGCTATTAAGAATGATAAGTTTGAAGCATTTATACTGAAGTGGATGCCACTTGAACATATACTCATAAGTGAAATAAACCAGACACACATGTGTAAATATCATATAGTCTCCCTAGTATAACAAGCAAAAAGCAGAAATACAAAAGGAAACGTAAAACAACAACTAAAATCAATTGAGTCAGATAAGGCAAAGTGAATGGCATATGCTGCAGGATACTAATCAGTTTTTCTTCTGGATGGTTAACAACCTAAGTTCACAAATCAGTGTTGGAGAAATAGAAGAGCCACAAGGCCAGCCAACATTTTGGCTCTAGCCTTTCAAGGTCAGCAAAGACTCAGGACATAGGAGAACCTATACTGCAACATCATGAAACTCAGTTGAGCTCCAAATTTCTGAACAAGGAGATTATGGAGCCACAGAGGAAAGAGATCAAAGTTCTATAGTGTGCCTGGGGAGAGTCATATGGAGAGAAAACTTTCTCTCAGGCTCTCACAGAGAGCAAACTGGTGAAGCATTGGCCGTGACTCATCCACATGGATGACACAGACAAAGGATCTACAGAATAATGTACAGGACTACAAGATAAACCCTGAGGGGACTTCACTGACCTCATAAGAAACATAAAGTACATGTGTTGGTGTATAAGTCTTGCTCTATCTAGGTCTTAACCATCCAGCAGAAAGGTATAAAAATGAAGTATACATCGCGGGGTCATAATATTAAGCTGAGCTGTAAATGGCTATGGTCGACAACTTTTCTGTGGAATGCTGGACTGTGTTGGATTGCGTTGTCGAGTTCAAGCACCTAAGTTAGTTGAATGACAATGGAGTGCTCATCCTTGACAGGTGTAGACAAAGGAAGGGGTATAGAAAGAAAAAATCATGATGTGTGTGTATAGACAGTACAGTTGGGATGGATAATGCTGTACTTCTACATAATCCTATGAGAGGCAAGATTTGCATTAATGGTGGTTGGACGGGATATTATGTCGGCTTCTAGTACTATGGTTATCCACTAGGAAAATAATTATTGAATTTTTTTATATAATTCAGGTATAAAAAATAATATAAGTAAACAGCTACACTCTTAATTTACTGATAAGACATCTGCTATAATAATGTCTGTAAATATAATATTATGTAGGCACCTTGTACGATACCAAAACTTTATGAAAACAGTTTGCAATGTATTAATTTCTCGAATCTGTCTTGTTAAGGTGTTTTAAAACTTTCTGATTGATATTTATACTTCAATAAAATAAAAAATAAATTAAAAAAAATAAATCTGAAACAGGAAAAGACACTGAGCTATTTTTTTTTTTTCTGGTACCAGGGACTGAACTCTGGACCTTACGCTTCCCAGGCAGGCGCTTAAGCTGCTATCTCTCTGTCTTGGACAGTGAGCTATTTTAATTGAAACAAAATACCAGATCTTTACTTGGAGCACATTGTCACCATGCTCAAAAATAGGACATGCCATCTAAATAGCACCTCCGCTGGCTACACTTTTTTTTTTTTGGTAGAGCTGGGGATTGAACTCAGGCCCTTGTGCTTGCCAGGGAAGCGCTTATTCCACTGAGCCATCTCCCCAGATCCTGGCTACACTTTTTGTTTTCACCTAACAGTGGTAATAACAAACCTCCACATCAACACACCAATGGGGTGAAGTCACTGCCTAAAATTGGACTAAAACTTAGTAGTAAGGATTTTAAGGTAATGTAAAAGCTACAAATGCCTATGGGAAATATTAAAAGTCTTTCCTTGGGGTGACACTGCTGTGATCTCTGACTGCTGCAGACCAGTGGAGGTGAATGAAGAACATTACTTTATCCAGTATGTCCAAAATGTACCACCCCCCCAAAAATGTACACTACATTTCATATACACAAAAGTACACAAAAGGGTTTTTAAAAGTCTTCCATGGAAAATAACTTCCATGCTTTCCATATACACCTGTAGTTTTTTTTTTTTTTGCCTTTTTCATACAGGGTCTCACTATGCAATTCAGGCTGGCCTTAAGCTCACTTTGTAGCTCAGGCTGGTCTCAAACTCACAACAATCCTCCTGCCTCAGCCTCCCCAGTGCTGGGATTACAGGCATGCGCCACCATGCCCGGCTACACCTGTAGTTGACCTTTAAAATATGTACAACGACAAACACAAATATGTGAAAATGGCTAAAGCAAGTACCTCAGGACTCATTTTCTCTTTTATCATTTCTATCTCCTTTTGTTCACGGAGGTGATTTGCTAGAATCCTTTCTTGTAACATTCTGGCATTCTGTTCCCGAGAAAGTTGTCTCTGTGTGTCATTTTGTTCTTCTAAAACCTAGAAATATATTTCATTATATTTTATAACCAACACCTTTGGGAGAAAAAAACCTAAAAGTTTAAGAGCGGAACTTTTAAGAAAAAAATTGTTAAATATAGTCTATTAAAGTATGGTGTTTAGCTGAATTCAAGCACCTATAGTATTTATTTATTTATTTATTTATTTATTTATTTATTTATTTGTCTTTTTGAGACAGGGTCTCACTATGCAGTTCAGGCTGGCCTTAAGCTCACTTTGTAGCTCAGGCTGGTCTCGAACTCACAACAATCCTCCTGCCTCAGCCTCCCGAGTACTGGGATTACAGGCATGCGCCACCATGCCCGGCTTAGCACCTATAGTATTTAAATGCCAACAGAATACCCATCTCTGACAGGACTAAACAAAAAAAGGGGATACAAAGGAAGAACCATTTTATATTTGTATATACAGAATAGTTAGGATAGATAAACATCTATTTTCTCTTAATTCTATGAGAAGATTTGTTGTTATAGTGTTTGGACAGGATATCCTGTCTGCTTCTTGTCTTTTTTTTTTTTTTTTTTTTTTTTGAGACAGGGTCTCACTATGCAGTTCAGGCTGGCCTTAAGCTCACTTTGTAGCTCAGGCTGATCTCGAACTCACAACAATCCTCCTGCCTCAGCCTCCCGAGTGCTGGGATTACAGGTCCTGTCTGCTTCTTGTACTATGGATAACCACTAAGAAGATAACAATGTAAGGTGTATTAACTATTGAAAATGTTCTATTAATCAGCTTTGTAACTGTCTTATTGATATTTGTCTCTCTCAATAAAATAAAATAAAGAACTCCCTGGAGCACCTGCCCCCAAGCCTGCTGAGCAAGTGGGAATTTTTCCAACTTTCCTGACACCCCCACGCAAGCCTGGTTCGGTAAGAGTGTGGGAGGGCCTTTGGCTTTCCCCTGCATGCTCTGCACCATCCGGTGCCCCTGCCCCCAAGACCTCCAAGCCAGCAAGGCAGCAGTTGGCCTGAGACATCCCAGACTGACTTGCCCGGCAACTCCCCGAAGCCCCTGCTCCCAAGCCCACTGAGCCAGTGAGAAGTTTTCCGAATCTTCCACCACCCAAACCGTCCTTGCCCAGCCTGGTGAGTGTGTGGGAGAACTTCTGCGCTCCCCAGTGCTCCTTGGACCAGGGATACAACAGAGGGGAGCAACAGGCTCACAGCTGTACCAGAAGAGCTACAGCTAAAAGAAACTGAACACAACAGCTAGATCTAGGTCAGGCACAACTGGATAATGTCAAACTTAATAGAGTAGCACCCAAATCTTCTAACACGCTAAGGTCATAACTGCAGCAAAACATAACATCAAAGGTCAGAGGTCAGTGCTATACAAAATGAAAAAGACAAGAAGAAAAAGGCAATCTCTGGCCTTGAGTCCACCAATAAGTGCAAAGGACATTAGCTGAGCTGAAATAATGAATTAACAGAGGCAGAAGCAAAGAAACAACAGCAGAAAGGTATAGAGGAACTCAGACCAGAATTCACGCCTGAAATAAAAAAAGAAATTTTTGAATAGATAGCATCTGAAGTAAAGAATCAAATCCAGAAATGTATGGGGAAACCCAATGCCCACCCAGAACAAGTGCAGAGAACACTATTCCAGCTCAAACGTATGAATTAAGTGTTGCAAGCAAAGAATCAACAGCAGAAAGGTAAAGAGGAACTCAAAGCAGAAATAATTTCTGAAATAAAAAAAGAATTCTTTGAAATCATAGCATCTGAAGTAGAGAATCAATTCCAGAAACAGATAGAGGAAATCCAATTTGGAAAAAAACTCTTCAGTAAAAGAATTAATAGCTACCTCTAAAGAAGACATTGATAAAAAAATAGAGATCAGAAATATGATGAATTCCTGGAATGAGCAATACAGAAAAGAAATAGATCTCATGAAGCAGAGTCAAAGAGATACAGAAGAACTTAAAATCTCAATCACGAGTCCACAAAACCCTTTGAGTGAAAGCAAAGACAGAGTTTCAGATCTTGAAGATGCTGGTGTAGCTAGTGAAAAGGTGAGAAAGGATCTCTTTAAGACAAGGAAAATGCAGGAAAAAATAATCCATCACCTGCAAGATGATGCCAAGATGAACAATGTGAGATTAATTGGCATCAATGAGAATGAAGGAGTCAATACAAATGATATAAAAAGAATATGGGCAGAAGTAATCGCAGAGAACTTCCCAAATATGAGGGTACAATCCAACATTCAGGTCACTGAAGCATACAGAACACCAAATAACTTCAACCCAAGTAAAAACACACTGAGACATATAATAGTCAAGATCCCAGAAACCCAACATAAGAATAATATACTGAAAGCTGCTAGAGAAAAGAAGCAGATCACATTAAAAGGAAAACCCATCAGAATTACAGCCAACTTCTCTACCCAAACCATGAAGGCAAGGTGAGCATGGAGCAGAGTTCAAGTCCTGTATGAAAACAAATTCCAGCCCAGACTACTATACCCTGCAAAACGCTCTTTCAAGTTTTAGTATTCAAGAAATACTTCTATAACAAAGAGCAACTAAAGAATTTCATAGTGACAAAGCCATCCCTACACAGCTTACTGAAAGATGTCCTAGAAAGAGACCACAATGACCAGAAATCCACAAACGAGAATGGAAGGAACCCACTGAACAGAGCAAACAATTAAACACAGAATAAAAAGGAGTAAACAACAGCAAGTAAATATCATGACAATCATAAGTCAACACATTTCAATTATAACCATCAATGCAAATGGACTCAATTCACCAATTAAGAGAAATAGACCTGCACAGTGGATTAGGAAACAAAATACAACAATATGCTGTATACAAGAAACACACTTAACTCAAAAGGACATTCATAGGCTCAAAGTCAAAGGATGGAAAACAATACTACATGCCCCAGCACCTCAGAAAAAAAGTAGGAGTAGCAATTCTGTTCTCAGACAGTCTCAACTTCAAACCAAGAATGATCAAACGACAAAAAGGCCAGTATATACTGGTCAGGGGAAAAATTCAAGAGCAAGAAATAACACTCATAAATATTTATGCACCAAACACAGGAGCACCCAACTATGTAAGACAAATCTTAAGGGACATGAAAAACTTATTGTCTAAGAACACAATCTTAACAGGAGACCTTAACATACTCTTATCTCAAAAAGATAGGCCAACCAGACAAAAAATTAGCAAAGAAGTAGCAGAATTGAACCGGAGCTTAGAACAAATGGATCTGGTGGACATATACAGTGTTCCACCCAACCACAGCTGAATATACATATTTTTCAGCTGCACACGGGTCATTTTCTAAAACAGACCACACACTGGTCTAGAGGTGATGCTTAAGTGTCTGAAGAAAACAGAAATTATCCCATGCATATTATCCGACCACAGTGCAATGAAACTGGAAATAAGTGACAAAAGAAACCAGAAAAACCTGCTAAAATCATGGAAATTAAACACCCTCCTCAGCAATGAATGGATCACAGATGAAATTAAACAAGAAATTCAACAATGTCTACAATTCAATGAAAATTCAACCACAATTTACCGGAATTTATGGGATGCAATGAAAGCAATTCTCAGAGGGAAAATCATAGCTGTGAACTCACACATTAGGAGAACAGAACAGAAACAAATAAACACCCTAATGTTACACCTCTGAGATCTAGAAAAGGAAGAGCAAACCAAACCCTGAGCTCAAAGATGGGAAGAAATCATAAAGATTAGAGCAGAAATCAATTCAACTGAGACGAAGAAAACAGTTCAATGAATCCACAAATCAAAAAGTTGGTTTTTTGAAAGACTAAATAAAGTTGATAAGCTCCAAGCTAACCTCATCAAAGAGGAAAGAAAAAATTCAAATACAAGCAATAAGTAATGAAAAGGATGAAATCACCACAGACCCAGTGGAAATTCAAAAGATTATTAATAACTACTTTGAGAATCTTTATGCTCACAGAATAGAAGACACAGAAGAAATGGACAGATTCCTCGAAAGGTACAAATTACCAAAACTGAATCAAGAAGACATAACAATTCTCAATAAGCCAGTAACAGCCAACGAAATACGAAATGTAATAAAAAGCCTACCGACAAAGAAAAGTCCAGGTCCTGATGGATTTACAGCTGAATTCTACAAGAAATTTATAGAAGATATAATCCCTACACTCCTCAAACTCTTCAATGAAATTGAAAAGGAAGCAGTCCTCACAAAATCATTTCTGGAGGCAACTATTACACTGATTCCAAAACCAGGGAAAGACACAACTTAAAAGGAGCACTACAGGGCAATCTCCCTCATGAACATAGACGCAAAAATACTCAAAAATATCCTAGCAAACAGAATACAGCAAATCATTAAGAAGATCATACACCACCAAATAGGATTCATCTCAGGGATGCAAGGATAGTTCAATATTCAAAAATCTATAAATGTAATACACTATATTAATAGACTGAAATCTAAAAACCACATGATTATCTCAACTGATGCAGAAAAAACTTTTGAGAAAGTCTTAACACTCATTCATGTTCAAAACCCTACAGAAAATTGGAATAGATGGCCTCTAACTCAATTTTTTTTTTTTTTTTTTTTTTTGTCTTTTTTTGAGACAGGGTCTCACTATGCAGTTCAGGCTGGCCTTAAGCTCACTTTGTAGCTCAGGCTGGTCTCAAACTCACAACAATCCTCCTGCCTCAGCCTCCCGAGTGCTGGGATTACAGGCATGTGCCACCATGCCCGGCTGTCTACCTCAATTTGATAAAAGCCATCTATGACAACCCAACGGCTAATATAATTCTAAACAGGGAAAACCTGAAATCTTTTACTCTCAAATCAGGTACTAGACAAGGATGTTCTCTATCACCCCTCCTATTCAATATAGTTTTCGAATCATTAGCAATAGCCATAAGACAAGAGGGAGAAATAAAAGGAATAAGAATAGGTAAAAAAGAAGTTAAATTATCACTATTTGCAGATGACATGATACTTTACTTGGAAGACCCCAAAAATTCCACCAAGAATCTACTAGAATTGATACACAAATTCAGTAGAATAGCAGAATACAAAGTCAATACTCAAAAGTCAGTATCATTCCTCTACACAGGTAACAAACACACTGAGAGGGAAACTATAGAAATAATACCTTTACAATAGCACTGTGGAAAATGAAATACCTTGGAATTCACTTAACCAAGGAAGTCAAAGATCTTTTCAAGGAAAATTACAACACCCTAAAAAAAGAGATCATAGAGGATCAGAAAATGGAAAGATATTCCCTGCTCCTGGATAGGAAGAACCAACATCGTGAAGATGGACATACTCCCAAAATTGTTGTACAGATTTAATGCAGTTCCTATCAAACTGCCACCAACATACCTCCTAGACCTAGAGAAATTGTTCCTAACATTTATTTAGAACCAGAAAAGACCTAGAATAGCAAAGGCAATCCTGGCCAAAAATTCCTGACTTGAAATTATACTACAAAGCCACTGTGATAAAATCAACATGGTATTGGTAACGAAATAGACTTGAGGATCAATGGAATAGATTAGAAGACTTAGAGGCCTCTGTGGACACACTCAGCCACCTGATCTTTGACAAAGGGGCCAAACATGCTTACTGAAAGAAAGATAGCCTCTTTAACAAATGGTGCTGGAAAACCTGGCTTTCTACATGCCGAAAACTAAAACTTGACCCAGGTCTATCACCATGCACTAAACTATAATCAAAATGGATTAAAGATCTAAACATTAAAACTGAAAAACTCAGCCGGGCGTGGTGGCGCATGCCTGTAATCCCAGCACTGGGGAGGCTGAGGCAGGAGGATTGTTGTGAGTTCGAGACCAGCCTGAGCTACAAAGTGAGCTTAAGGCCAGCTTGAATTGCATAGTGAGACCCTGTCTCAAAAAGACAAAAAAAAAAAAAAAAAAAAAAACTGAAAAACTCCTGGAAGAGAAAGTAGCGGGAACCCTTGAAGACATAGGAGTGGGCAAAGAGTTCATGAACAAACATGTATTCACATGGGAAACACTTGAAGAATCAACAACTGGGATCAACTCTTCTTGACAAGTTTCTGCATGTCAAAAGAAATTCTCAACAAAGTGAAAAGATGACCCACAAATTTCCTAACTAATAAGCACTCAGAAAGGTTTGTTCTCTAGAATATATAAAGAACTAAGGTATAACAGGGCCCTCAAATTTAAAGACCCAATCCAGAAATTGGCATCTGAGATGAATACACGTTTCTCAGAGGACAAAATTAAAGCAGCAAATAAATATATGAAAAAATGCTCCACATTACTAGTCATCCGTGAAATGCAAATTAAAACAGCACTGAGACACCATTTCACTCCAGAAAGAATGACTATGATAAAGAAATCAACCAACAACAAATGTTGGAGAGGATGTGGGGAAGAGGGAACACTTCTCCACTGCTGGTGGGAATGTAGACTGGTGCAGCGATTGTGGATATCAGTGTGGAGACTCCTCAAAAAAGTAGGACTGGAAATCCCATTCAAGGTAGCTATCCCCCTACTGGGAATTTTCCAGGAAGAACTGAAAACATCATATTATAGTGATGTATGTTTATAGCAGCACAATTTGTGATAGCCAAATCTTGGAAACAACCAAGATGCCCGTCACATGAGGAATGGTTGAAAAAGATGTGGTATTTCTATATACTGGAGTATTACTCAGCTGTAAAGAATGATAAACTTGAAGCATTTGTATTGAAGTAGATGCCACCTGAACATATACTCATAAGTGAAATAAACCAGACATTCATGTGCAAATATCATATAGTCTCCCTAGTATAAGAAATCAAAAGAAGAAATACAAATAGAAATGCATAACAACAACTAAAAAGAATTTGGTCAGATAGGGTAAACTGAACTGTGTATGTTGCAGGGTACTAATCAGCTTCTCTTCTGGATGGTTAACAACCCAAGTTCACAGATTAAAAATTGGAGAAATGGAAGGGCTGCAATATCAGCCAACATTTTGGCCATAGCCTTTCAAGGTCAGTGATGACTCAGGACCTAGAAGAACCTGTACTGTAACATCATGGAACTCAGTTGTGCTCCAAATTTTGTGATCAAGGAGATTATGGAGCCACAGAGGAATGAGTAGATGATCTATAGTATGCCTAAGGAGAGTCACATGGAGAGAAATCTTTCTCTCAGGTTCTCATGGAAAGCAAACTGGTCAAGCAATGGCCGTGACTCATCCACATGGCTGACACTGACAAAGGATCTACAGAGTGAAGTACGGGGTACAGGATAAACCCTGAGAGAACTTCACTAACCTCATCAGATACAAAAGCTACATTTTTTGTTATATACGTCTTCCTTTATCTCAGTGTTATCCATCCAGCAGAGAAGTATAAAAATGAGGCATATAAATAAAGCCATAATAATAAGTGGAGCTGTAAATGGCTCTAGACAACTACTTCAGATAACCCACTATTATTGTGGACTGCTGGACTGTGTTCAATTATTTCATTGAGTTTATGCACTTATAATAATTGAATGACAATGGAATGCCCATCTGTGATAGGACTAAAGAAAAAAAAAAGGAGATACAAAGGAAGAACCATTCTGTGTTTATATAAACAGTACAGTTAGGATAAATATGTAGTACTTCTATACAATTCTATGAGAAGCAAGATGTGCACTAATAGTGTTTGGATAGGATATTCTGTCAGTCTCTTGTTCCATGGACAACCACTAGGAAGATAACAAGGCAGAAAGTATTAATTAGGCTCACTTGGAGAGAGATTTATCTCAGTGAGACCTCTGAAGCTACTTTCATCAGGTCTTCTTGTCGTTTCTTTCAGCACTGATCCATAACATACAAGTGGCGCCCAAAGCAGAGCACGGAAGATGACCAGGGACTTGAAAGCATGTTTTTCCTGAATTAATAGTCTTAAAGTGATATTAAAATTGTTTACAGACATCATAAGGTTTAAGCTAATTAAACAAAAATTCCTTAGAGTGGAAAAAATTATTAAGAGAGGAGTCCAATTGATGAATAAGAGGTGTGGCCAACCTTTTTATTCATTAATGAGGAGCTCCCAGCAATCTCAATAGTCTCTTAAGAGACACTTTCAGTAAGTAGAGATGATTGGTTAAAAGTGTTATGTCAAAGCAAAACAATATAAAGTATATCAAAATGTCATCAGGATTGTCTTACTACAATGTTCTATATGGTTTTGATTTCTAAATGTCTATAAAAATATGTAACTTGTCTGTTATTCTATAGGGACTTCTATCAATAGGTACTTATAAAATGAGCTAATAAAAGCTTAAAAAATGCTTATGAAACAAAAAAGGGGGAATAGTATGGGAATAGATATGAATACACCTAGGTTAATGGTACAAAAAACTTTATTCATATTAAATTTTCATAAAATAACTTCCAGACCTGCTGCAGACTATCATTGGAAAAAAGAAATATTGGAGAAATGATTTGGGTGCCAACTTGACAAAACCTAGAAAATGAGCAAAAACAAATATTTTGAGAGAAAAATAGTATTAACTTGTTTCTTGGTATGGTGGCTTTGTTGTCACTACCGGTAAGTGTTGAAGGCAATTTTAGTTATTAGGCTTACATTTCATATCCATCACTCAATAGAGGAGGTCACTGATGTGATGCTACTATGCCCATATATGTTTATGAAAGTTCCTGGCTACTGGGCCCTTAGGATGCCAGGGGACCAGCAGTGCCAGCAGAACAAGGAACCAAAATTTAATTTTATGAAATTGGAGAAGGCTGGTCTATTTGTATTGGGAATGGAGCTCACTGCTTAAAAGCAAGCATACAAGTCTGGTTATTTATAGTAAATACTAATACTGGGGATAAAGGAGGAAAAAAGGGACTTTTTTTCCTCCAAAGAAGGAAATTTAAAGGTATCACTGCTGATGGAGCATTTCCACCGCCAGATCTGCCACCCTGCTGGAATACCAATGTTGTTTATCTCAGTGATTGGATACATTGGGAAGTCTGCAGAGGAGAAACAGCCCTGGTGTTGGTTAATACTTCCTATGGAAGTGTCATAGATTGGAGCCCTTATGGCTCTGCCTGGACGGTAGAAGGGAAGGAGTTAAGATGGAAATGGAATGGCAGTGATGAAATTTATACTAGCACTAAAAATGCCAATGATACAATAATGTGGCATAGAGGAGGAATGTCCTCTAGTGTCCCTCACATTTCTGGGGGATCAATTCAACATCTTTGGAAACTGGTTACCTCATTAAGTCATATGTCAGCATAGAAAGGTTTTATTTGAAGGAACCAATCCTCCTATAGGTTACATCAAAATTTAAAAGGAACACAATGCATTTTGCTCAGGCATGTGTTCACTTCTCTTACCTGTTGCTTGTAGGACCTAGTTATTGGAACCCTTCTAACTATACCATCACATGTCAAAATTGATGTTTATATACATGTCTAAATTCTTATTAGCCTTAATGTTTCCAGGGATGGCATCTATATTCTCAGGGCAAGGACTGGAATTTGACTTCCTGTTAAACTGCATCGCCCATGGCAAGATTCCCCTTCCATGATGCCGTTCCAACAATTGTTGGAGGTGTTAAAGAAGAGAACTAAAAGAACGAATAAACTGGTGATAGCCATAATTCTAAGAATAACAGCTGTCACAGCCACAGCTGCTACAGCTGGAGTAGCATTGCGCCAAGGTGTACAAACTGCTCTTTTTGTGCAGCAGTGGCACAAAGACTCAGAAAAGTTATGGACTTCTCAAGGACACATAAATTCAGAGCTAAATGCTAAGATAAATGATTTAGAACAAGCTGTTGCTATGGTAGGAGACCAAATTGTTAATCTACAACATTAACTTTGCTTAAAATGTGATTGGAATACCTCTTCATTCTGTGTAACTCCAATTCCATGGAATCAAACTCATTTTCCATGGGAAAATGTAAAAAGGCATTTATTGCATCATGGTAATATTACCTCTGAGATCCTGTCTCTTCAGCAATATATTGATAATACTTTTGTAAAGCAATTGTCAGAATTGTCTGGCACTGATCTGTTGCAAAGCATCTAAAATGGCATTGAAAACCTTAATCTTTTTTCATGCTACTCCATGGTTTAGTGGAAGGATAGTAGTGACTTGCCTAGGTTGTCTCTGTACTGTTTGTATATCTGTGTTAATTCCTAATTTTTTTAAAAGGTTTTTTTTTTCATATTCTGTAGGGACTTGGGTTTTGATATCTCAGTGCTTAGCAGAAGGTGCCTGTTCCATGTTATGCCTATGATGTCTGGTGTTTAGATAGATGGTGTGGGTAAACCGAACTGCATATGTTGCAGGGTAATATTAAGCTTCTCTTCTAGAAGGTTAACAACCTAAGTTTATAGATCAAAAACTGGAGAAAAAGGCTGCAAGGTCAGCCAACATTTTGGCCATAGTCTTTCAAGGTCAGTGAAGACTCAGGACCTAGAAGAATATAGCATCATGGAATTCAGTTGTGCCCCAAATTTTCTGATCAAGGAGATTATGGAGCTACAGAGGAATGGGATTGATGATCTATGGTGTGCCTGAGGAGAGTCACATGGAGAGAAAACTTTCTCTCAGGCTTGCACAGAGAGCCAATTAATCAAGCAATGGCTGTGACTAATCCACATGGCTGACACTGACAAAGGATCTACAAAGTGCAGTACAGGTTACAGGATAAACCCTGAGGGTAAGTGACTGACCTTATCTGATACAAAAGTTACACTTCTTGTTATATAGGTCTTGCTTTATCTCGGTCTTAACCATCCAGCAGAAAAGTATGAAAAGGAGGTATGTGGTTCAAGTCAACAACTTCTGTGGATAACCCATTACTATTGTGGTGCTGATCTGTATTGGATTGTTTTATTTAAAAAAAAAAAGGGGGGGTTGTAGAAATATAGATTTGAGATAAAAACCTAATGTCTTAAGAGAGTAGGAAACAACAGACAGAGCCCGAGGGTGATTGCTATCTTTGCAGAAATGGGATTCTAGATAACAGCTTCTCCAGCAAAAGCCCTGTTCTTTGATCCCTTGCTGGAATGTTATCAGCTATCAACTATGTGAACCTAGTTTTAGGCAAATGGTGGAAGTTAGAGATAACAGTTTGTATTCACTTAAGTAATTATGCACATTCCTTAGCCGGTCTTTAGCCCTGAATAAATGTGAGATGCTTCTAAGGCTCTGGGCTCACTTGGAGAGAGATTCATCTCAGTGAGACCTCTGAAGCTACTTTCAAAAAAAAAAAAAAAAAAAAAGTATTAATTATTGAAACTGTACTATAATTCAGCTTTA
>PVKA01017922.1:0-44822 GCA_004027165.1 Ctenomys sociabilis | reverse complement strand
CCATTTATTTTTATTTTATTAAAATACAAATGTCAATCAGACAGTTTCAAAACACCTTAACCATACAGAGTCGATGAATTAATACATTGCAAACTGTTTTCATAATGTTTTGGTATTGTACAAGGTGCATACATGATATTATATTTACAGGTTTTTTATAGCTGAATTATATCAAAAATTCAATAATTATTTACCTAGTAGATGACCATAGCACTAAAAGCTGACATAATATCCTGTCCAACCACCATTAGTGCAGATCTTGCCTCTCATAGGATTATGTAGAAACACAGCGTTATCTATCCCAACTGTACTGTCTATACACACACATCATGATCTTTTCTTTCTACAACCCTATGCTTTTTGCCATTCGTACTTGTTTGAAAATGACTATCAGCAATACCTAAGAGGATGGTGAAGGCAGCAGTGTGCAGTTTTGGGGCTTGGAGCATTGGCTGCCTCTTCACTGCCTCTTTCCAATTCTTATCCATTCTGCTCTGTTTCTAATTCTGACATCAACCAACCTTAGAGTTATCCCAGTAGTTTCTACCCACAATTAAGATGCCTGGAAAAACAAAAAATGTCTTGAAATTTTGATAGTTTACTATACTGCTATCCACAGAGTTATTTATGTCATGCGGATAACCCACTGCTATTATAGATTGCTGGACTATATTGGATTGCTTTGCTGAATTCATGCACCTCCAATATATGAATAACAATGGAATACGTATCTGTGACAAAAGCAAACTAAAAAGGGAGGCACAAATGAAGGACCATTTTGCAGTGAAAAAAATATATATCTGTATGTATAAAATAGATTAGATATACAGCTACTTTCTCTTCAATAAGAAGAAACTTTTGATCTACCAGTGTTTAGACAAGACATCATGTCTGCATCATGTACTATGAATAACTACTATGAAGACAACAACATGCAATGTATTAATTATTGTAACTCTTCTACTAACCTGTTTTGAAACCGTCTTATTGGTACTTCTTTATCAATAAAATTTATACAAAAAACGTGAAGAAAGAGGAAATCTTTGACCTGCCTTAAGCTGCGGCATTAGGAGCCTGTCAGTGGAAGCCCTTTCTATATTTTTCTACACATCTCATTCAAAGTGGTAGCTCTTCTCTCTGAGGGTAAGTAAAGATGGCACTCACACCCATCCTGCTACCTGAGTGCGAAGTCAGTACTTGTGGATGAATTATTGGACTCTTCAAGTCTGCTCCTCATTTTAAAGTACTAGTTTGAAAATCTCTTTTAAGAACTTTACCTCACAACTGGCAAATCTTTGTTTAAATCACTGAAACTCCTTGTTGCAGAACCCTATTGAAATTAAATTATGTTCTTAGCTGTGCTTCTTATGCTGTGTGGGCATCTGGTTCACAATTTAATAGTTCAGTGGCATACAAGTGGGTTGACTATTTGTAAAAAATAAAAAGTCATAATTATTCTTTTCATTTATTTGGACACTTTCTTTTGCCTGAATAATTGTTCATTTAAATTAAAGAGTAGTCAAATTTCAGTGCAATAAATTCAGCAAAAGCAGTTGCCTTCACAAAATTTGTCTCTTCTACTTATTAATGATCAATCTTGAGATGAAAGATAAATGGTAGGGTTGGATGGTAGTGAGCAGGCCAACTCTAGTTATATTAATCCTATAAAATAAGATTTAAATCACAGACAAATTTTTCATTCCTATGGCTTATCATACTGAGCCAAAAATTTAGCACAATACTGTGAAAATGCCACAGTTCTTATATTTCATTATTCATTATCTTAACTTACCAGTGATGGCTCTCCACATGGAGGCCACTAGAGTCTATACCAGCTTGAATATAACCCTAACTATTCCCACTGCCTATCCCCCCATGGTCAATGGACTCCTAATATAACTTACAGTTTGGGTTCATATGGACATAAATCCCTTAAATTACCTTCCAGAAAAATACTGCAGGTCACTTGTTAATAATTCTTTTGGTTCAGAACTAACTTTTCAAGAATGAAAATGGCAGAAAGAGCCAAAATCCCCAGGCAGATTGTAACTCGCTCTGAAAATAAGCATGCATCCCTTCTCATCATCCAAGCACCAAGCAGCTTCGCCCACTGTTTAAACTTCCTCCACCCCACTCACAATGAATGAGAGATGCAGTTTTGAACTTGTAGCTTCTGGCCTCCTTGCAAGTTGGCTATGTAATAAACGTTTTCCTTTTTTGAAAAATTCTTGGCTTCCTTCTGTGTTGAGCACTCAGACTTTGCTCAAAAACATTTTCATCCAGATTCTGTGCAGTAGTCTTATGCCAATAGTTCTTCTTGAGAACAAAGTAATAGCCAGTCAAATAATAGACTATGTAGCGTAAAGACTATGAGTGCTGATACACAGAATAAAGAATTCTGGGGTTGTTTGAAAAGTAAGACAAAGACACCAAAAGGGGAAGCTAAAGCTGGATTCTGTCCAATTCGTGTCCTGTGTCACAGAAGGACAGCTGAGCTAAGACACAAAAACGGCAATAGGTTGTTCAAACATGTTTTGCAGCTTTTTGCTTTTAAAATACATAGGATTTTTTATAGGAATGCGTTAAATTATTTTTGTGCTAAACTGAAAGGTAGACTGTGAAAGAGCACCTGACAATTGTATGGTATTTGAAGTTAACATACTTGTAGTCATTCTGTTTTAGAAAATTTTGACCATAATTTGAGTTTATTTAGCAACTTCTCTTAATTTCTTGTGCTCATAAATGAAGACATATCGTTATCTAAAATGCCAATTGTATCTTTAGAGTCAAATATATTGGAATAAGTTTATAAAATATTTTTTAAATAAACATTTTGTGCTTTTTTTCAGGCATTGGTGCATCCATATACAGAATGGCTTTTCCCCCAAACAAAATTGCAAACAAATAAAACAAGAAACTTTCATTTACTATACCATTTTTTAACAGCCCTCAAACCATGAGGGTTAAGATATATAGCTTGAATTCTTAGACTGAAAATTCTGGTGGTTTAAAATATAACAACTCAGTGTCTGTGTGCATGTGTATAGATAATATTATTTTAAACTTTCACCGAACTATTTCACACAGTTCAAAAAATAGTGTTTTATGTACCCATATATTTTTGTTTACAAATTATATCAATTTCTTCTTTAATGACTGCCACCAGCAAAAGATCCACAATGAGCTACTATATCAGCACATTTCAATGCAATTTCTTCTCCTAGGGTACTCTGAAGAAATGTGTTGCTAAGACCTATACATTACTTCTCATTGGCCAATATATTCTATGTTATAGATCTATATTTCATTTTACTGCTTTCCCTACAGAGCAAATCCAATCTTAGAAAGTTGCAGTATAGTACAAAACTAATAGTACTATTTTTTTTTTTTTTTGCCAGATTCAGGGAGAGAAAATTGGACAATAACAGTATTCCACCTAGTATCACATATTCCTTCAGCATATAATTTTAATTTAGAATTTCTCCTCAATATAGATCATGATTGGAAAAATTATAATAAATGTTTTCAGTGCATATTTTTTTTCATTTGATAAAGCATAAGTAATATACTTTTTATTTGACTGGTTGTATCATTCCAGGTCATATTAATTTTTTACATCTTTCATTAAAGAGTGACATACTATTGTAGTTTCTAGATGTCTGAATATTTTCTAGCTAATCTCTTCTCTCATATACATAGACGTCAAAAGTACCTGATAGAATATAAGGGAAGTTGTTTAAGTGTTCAAAAGTTATTTTTAAAGAAGTACACCATTTCTGAGAAAGTAATCTTCAGAACTTTCTTAAATGCACAAGAACTTAAACTTTTAAACAAATCAGATGAGATTTACATAAGAATTGGTCATTTGATCATCCTAATCTGCTTTGAACATCCATTATGTGCACTTGTTAACTTATATCCAGCATAAGCTATAACAGCAATAGTTGGCCACAGATTCATTTTCTTTTGCATTTAACATAAAAATTGAAGTATGAACTTTTTCCCCATAAATACCTTTGGCTTGCTTTGGCATTTATGCAGCAGCAGGAGACCATTATGCAGTGACACATTCTATCCCACTGACATTATCATTCAAAGATGGTCGATTTCATTTCCATGAAGGTCCCAGAGAGCCACAGCCAAGTTACAATCAATCACACAGCTGCAATTACTAGCTGAGACATTACTCTCAAAAAGTAAGAAGAACCGTGTATACTGATGCATATTTAAATGCCCTGTTTATCTATTAAAGAAACGATGAGCATCTTTTCACATTCACAATATTGTTATGTTAAATCCACATCCACATTCCACATATATGAATTTCAATGCTTTTTGTGTTACTGGAGATATAGAATCAGGCCAGGTGCTTCCAGAAAGGATGCAGTGATTTTAAATATCAGGTGATATATGAGTGGCAGTGAATGGGGAACTGTGAAGTTAGTCAAGTGCAGCTAGATATGGAATAGAGTAGATTTAGGTAATAAAGTTGAGCAGAATGCAGATTTGATTTATAGAAAGGGACAGCTGTCATGGGGGTAAAGAAAATCACTGCCCAAATATGATAATTCTGAAATATAACAGAAGATGAAGAAAGATGCAGGAGACCAGGTCCCCAGCAGAAATGGTCATGCTCTGCAGGGAATTTCTCAACAAATTTCACAAGGATTTCTTACAGAATAATATGTAGAACCCATTCAATGTTCTCTGTCTATCTCACATTTTTTGTTATACAATAGCCATGTTTGTTCAAATGTTTGGAATAGTGCATTTTTCTTTGTCTTTCTTTCTTCATCTTTTGTTTGTTTTGTTTGATGTTTTGGTGGTACCAGGGATTGAACTCAGGATCTTGTGCTTACAAGGCAAGTGCTTATTCTACTGAGCTATCTCCTTGGCCCTTTGACGCTTCACTATGCAGCTCATTGATTCCACCACCTGCCTGTTCAAATATTTGGGCAGCCTTGAAGGTACTTTACTCTTATATCCAGGTACTTAGTATCTTTTTTGGATGTTGGAATTATGTCTTGTGCCCTAATGTGGTGCTCTAGTGGGTGCTGGGGGCCTTGTGAGGGCAGAGCTAGCTGATAGTGGTCCTCCTCTACTGTCTCCTCATGAAGATGAGGATGGACAGAGTTTACTATATCTTCTGATATAACTCCAGGTGCTTCACTCAGCTTGCCAGAAAAGAAACTGGGATTCTTCTAAATAAAAGAGCTTAAATCATGTCTGAGTTTATTAATAAGTGAGCTGACCCTTCAGGCCTGGTTTCCGCATCTTTTGACCTTTCTACCTTGTCAGATGGCCTCTCTATATAGCTTTTCTTAACCCACAACAGAAGGCTGGATAAAATTAAGACACTTGACATAGATTTTATGGAATTCAATTATAGAAGCATTTTCTGGAAAATAGTTATCTTTCCCTTTGTAATATAAATAGAAAGCTATCAAGCTTGGTTAGCTGCATAAAGAAATTGAATTATCACAATGTCCTCCCACTGCTATCCACATAATTGTGGAAAGAGCTTGAAATACTAGACCATATTGTTATGATCCATATTATATTTAAGTCTGAGTGAGCTCTTTAAGTCTATTAAGATACAAATTATTTTAATCCTTCTTTAAAGAGCCCCTAAAGAAATCAGAAACACTTCCTGGGTTAATAATATAAAGCAATGAAATAAGAATGGGTCATATGTATATGAAATGATTTACATTGAGGTACTAAAGTTCTTAAAGAGTTTGCTTATATTTTCAGGAATCTGGTTTCTGTTATATAAAATATGGGGAAAGAGGAGGAAAACAGAATACTGGTTAAGCCAGAGACCAGTATTAGGTTTCCTGATAAAATCTTGGGTGAGTTTCTTATTAAGTCTGTATCTGTGTATAACGCTCTGTGCACTGAACTCTCTGTGTAAATGAGGCTGAAATGTAGAACCTACATCTTGGAGATGATCTGAAAATGGAATAAGCTGATGTATAAAAAATGAGTGGAGAGTACTCCGTATTAAGTGCTGCTTTGGATTTAGGTGGTACTGTAGCTAACTGTTACGCACGTTCTGGATCCGTGGATTGAGAATTTCATATGTCCCACATCCATAATTATTCCTTCAAACTATTGATTTCATACCAGAGAATATCATTTTTATATTTTAGAGGCAGAAAATTTAATTTATTCAGGGTTTTTACAACTAGAAATCATTGCATGCTGTGGGTCCTATGGGCTGTAAATATGTGTACTTAAATCAGTGATTCTCAACCCCCTGTGAAGTTGGACATTTGTGTTTGTTATCTGCTAGGCTTCTTTCTAACATTATCTCCCAGTATGGAGTCCCTCAATAATAAAGAATGTGATTTTACTCTGGAGCAGGGTGTTTGGAGGTAATTCCGGTACCTCTCTCTACCGCACAAATTGAAAACTTTACCATCTTTGAGAACCTCTGCTCCAAATCTCTTTACAAAACCAAGTGTAAACAGAATACATTCAAAATATCACAGAGGTTAGGTAAAGAAAAACCAAACATTTTGTAATAAACAAATGTGGGGTACTTTTGAAGAAAAAATGTGGAAAGTGTGCTGTTAACATTATTCTTCTCATGTGAAACAGCAATAATAATGAATTGTAACACTGTCAAAAACTCCCAATTGTGTCAACTAGATATGTGCCGTATAACTTCTTTCTAAGCACACAAAATATATCTCTTAGGAGATCATTTTTTGATTTGCAAATAATTTCTTCATACATCTCTTCAGAACAGCCTAATGGTTTACCTTAAAATCTCCATAATGTTTTGCTTTAGAGAGTAAAAATTAGTATTTAAACAGAAAAATTTACAAGTGATACAGAATTTAACTGAACAAAGAAATAGGAATTTCACAGAATGTTTTGTAACATAGTGTTGACTTCTAACCTGTTACTTATATTACCAGATATATGTATGTAAAATTGGGAGAATTAAGAAGGAACATTTGTATAAGAAATTAGGAAGAAAAAAATACAAGTAATTGAAAAGGTGCTGAAACAAATTAAGTATTGTCTATTCCTTTCAGCAGAAATGCACAGTATAGTTGTCCAAACCATCCTTCCCCTCTAGTCAGTAACTTTCCTTTTGAATAAGTTCATTCCCTTTTCCCAGGATCTATTGTAACCTTCAGATTCTATTTTTTCTTTCAGGTTTGCACACCAAAGAGACAATACTATATTTGCACATGTGGGTCTGATAGATTTCATTTAAGAATATGTTGTCTAATTACATCCATTTACCGACCAAAGAGTCAAATTTATCCTGTTTGATAGCTGAAAGATACTCCATTCTGTAAAAATACCACATCTTCTTTATCCATTCTTCATTTGCTGGGTATCTGGGTTGTTTTTGGGATTTACCTATGATAAATTATGCTGCTATAAACAAGGACATGAATATATTTCTGTGGTATGACGTTTTTGGTTCTTCTGGAAAAATACCTAGGAGGAGAATAGCTGGCTTGAATGTTATTTCCAATCCTAGCTTTTAAAGGAATCACCTTATTTTCTTTTACCTCAAAAAACTTGGGCTCAACATCATCCATTCATAGGGTACCTATGTGGAACCAGAAATTTCAATAAACCCTAGGAATATATAATTTTACAAAGATACCATAACTCTCTTAAAAACATAAAGTTGAGTGGCTGAGGGTTTAGCTCAGAGGTAGAATGCTTGCCGAGCAATTTGGAAGCCCTGGGTTCAGTCCTCGGCCACCAAAACAGAAAGTAATCACAATCACGAAAACAGTTTGCAATGTGTTAATTATCGAATTGCCCTGTTAATTTGATTTGAAACTGTCTCATTGCTATTTGTTCTTCAAAATAAATAAATAAATAAAGTTTTTAAAGAAAAGTAATCGCAATCAAAACAGAAGACTTCTGTGACCTCAAAAATTATGGAGAATTTTCCCTCCCAGAAAGCCAGCAATGCTGCAGCAAACATCACTGGTGTCGCCTAATTCAGTTCAGTTCTGACACTGTCTGCAGAAGACATCATATTCCACAAATGGAGAGTTCAGTTCCCAAGGCTGTCAGCACTTGAGAATCAGTTACCAGTTGACACCTCCAGAATTTATGACCAACTGGCTACAAACTGAGTCTCTTATTCACTTTCTTGGGATGCATTAATTTGCTTCAGTAGCTCACAGAATTCCAAAAGACGCAGTTACTGTATTTTATGGAGGATTTGAGCTTAGAGACAAGGAGATTCACAGGAGAGGGTATGAGTGCAGCAGTGTGGACCTTTTCTGGCCTCTTCATGCAAGCCACCTGCCAGGAAGCCATGTTTGTCCAGCCTTCCAGGAGCTTTCCTTCCCTGTACTTCTGATTTTTCATGGGAGTGAAAACTGTACACACACAAGCACACCACACAAACACACAAATACATACACGTACATATACATTCATTATTCTTTGTATTGGACTCAGACTTGATTCTCTATTCAGCATCATGGTTGTGGGTGGTGCTTGCAATAGCAGTTTCAGCAATATATTGTTAAGAAGCCAGACTGCAGTTGTGGAGCAGTTAAAGGGAGAGAAGAATATTGAACATTGATTTCAGGAAAACTTTTTTTTTTTTGTATGTGTGTGTTTTAGGCAAGGGTCTGCAGGGTGCTCAGGGTCTCACTACTAGATTGGATTCCTAGTGATCCGCCTGTTTACAGCCTCCCAAGAGCTGGGATTATAGGAGCGCACCACCACACCCAGTCTCAATTGCCTCTCAGCACACCCAGGGGCCAGGGTCAGCATGGCAGGCCTAGAGATCAAATCCCTGGCCCTGCACCTGCTTGCAGGCACTTTAATCTGCTGAGCTATTTGGTCTGCCCAGGAAAGCTCTTTAAATAACTTTGGTAAGGGTGATTAGAACAAACAAGAAAATTACATTGGGTTGAGGGAGCAAATTTCCAAAATGAACTTAGAGACTAAAGCATGTTTAATGTTAAATGGAAATAGTTTTTCATAAAAGAGGAAGACTATCAAGTGTAATTAAGTTCTAATAAAGGAAAGAATTACAGAAAAGAAACAGATGTCTTTTAAAAATCATTTATTTATTTATTCATTCATTTATTTGGTACAGGATCTTGCTATGAAGCTCAGACTCATAGTGATCCTCCTGTCTCAGCCTCCCCAGTGCTGGGGTTATCTAGAAACATGCCACCATACCTGGTTTTGTTGGCCAGTTCAGCACAGGGCCAGCACAACAAGTGGTACAGGGGATCAAACCCAGATCCTTGTGCTTGCCAGGCAGATGCTTACACAGTCAAACTATCTCCCTAGCTCCACCAGAAGATTTTAAATGAGAGAAATACACTTTAGTTGGGAACACTATTTTGACAACAGTGACTGACGCTTGGTGAACATATGCACAGGTAAGTAGAGGCAAGGTGAGAGAAAGATGTAGCGTTTTTCTGATTTTATTTTATTTTTATCTAAGTCTGGCAAGAGACTCTGCTACTCTCCATGAGGTGGCAAGAGCTGGCAGTGCCAGGGATTTCAAGGGAGTAGAGATGGTGTAGAGTGGCAGAGGTGGACCAAGAGAGAGACCGACAGAAAAGTGATGATCAAAGTCACCTGGCAGAAGGCTACGGTCACAGGTGACACCCAGAAGCACTGAGTGCCCAATTTGAACTGGAAACTACAAAATTGTAATGCCCCTGAGTGCTAAAGTTGTGCAATTTTCTCGACAACTGTGCAGTACCCTTTATGCAGCAGTTGAGAAATCATACATCTTGGATTTTCTGGGGTGCATTTTTGCCAGTGGAGTACAACAGATCAAGAATTAACAGACAATAACATTCTCAAGAGTGATTGAAGTACAAGATATCAAAATCCAGGCTCCTTGGGAAAGGAAAATTAAGCTGATAAGAATAGTTTTCCAAAAGAATTTATGTATTAGTGATGAAAATCAATTATAGAAATTAAAGGATGGAAAGCTATGATCAGAAAATGCTTGAATTGAATATGATTTGTTAAATACAATTTGAATTTTCTACATATTTCCACAGAGCTGAATATTGTCATCTTTTCATAAGTAGTTATTCTAGTACAGAATGTTAAAACCTCATCCTGCAATATGTTCCACAATTTATTAATATAGGTTAGTAAAAAAATACTGTCTAGAACTGAAGAGATCACCACTAAACTATGATTTTAAGATGAAGAACTTTGTGAGGCCAACCCAAATCTTTTAGCAATTACATTTTATTTATTTTAATTTTTTTTAGGTGGAACTGGGGATTGAACTCAGGCCCTTATGCTTTCCAGGCAAGTGCTTATTCTACTGAGCCATCTTCCCAGCCCCAGTAATCTCATTTTCAATTAGAAATCCATTGACCTTTTTACTCTATTATTCTCATTTTTTTACTTCAATTATTTCAATTATAAAGCAAATAATTTTAAAAAATTAAAATGACACAGAATTGCCACACAAGATGTTAGAAAATTAACAATGGTTGTTAAATTGCACAGTGTCATCTTCAAAGTAATTGTTTGGATCACCAGATATAGGCATTAAAAATGATTAAAAAATTAAGAATTAACTGTTACTTTCAATAAACCAATAGAAATTAATAGTACAATTATTGTAACTGTCTTGTACATGTGTGTGTATGTATAATTTCCCATCCTTCTTTCTTTATTTTCTTCTTTGTCTCATCCCAGTTCTTTCCTTTTGAGCATTTTTCTTTCCTTTCAGAATATCTACTGTATGCTTCAGAGTTTTTATTTTTTCTCTTTCATTTTCTTATACTAGGGAGACAATAGGATGTTTAGATGTGCATGTTTGATTTATTTCACTTATAAGTATGGTCTCTAGTTGCATTCATTTACCTATAAAAGTCTTGATTTTGCCTTTCTTCATAGCTGAATAGTATTCCATTGTATAAATATCCTATATTTTTTATCCATTTCTCAATTGATGGTCATTTGGGTTTTTTCCAAGATTTAGCTAAGACAAATTGCACAGCTTATATTTTTTTTGATGGTATCAAGGTTCAAACTCAGGGCCACGTGAGCACTTACTCTACAGAGCTATTTGTCCACACCCTGCGCTGTTCTTAACATGAGTTTTGCCACTGCAGGTTGAAACTAAGGCCTGAACACCGTGCCTATCCATGTATTCATTCATTCATTGATTCATCGATTCATTCATTTTTTGTAATTTCCAGAGAATCTCACCAAGTCACTGATTTATTCAATCTAGCATTCCTCCCACCTAAGCCTCCTTGAGATCAGAGATTTCAGGCATGTGCCACTTTATCAAATTCCATATTTTTACTTTTAAGAGTGTTTTCTCAATGAAAAACATGTTGAAGTCCTTGTTCTGTTCTTCAAAGTATTATTATTATTATTATTATTATTATTATTATTATTGTTTTATGTATTTGGTACAAGATCTCATTATGCAGCTCTGACTCAGTGAAAACAGCTCCTCCTGTTTTCAGCCTCTGCAGCACTAAGACCACAGGCCTGTGCCACCACACCCAGATGCTGGGCAGCTTGTCACATCCACGGGCAAGGCAGTGCAGCCTGTGGTGTCTGGGAACCAAACCCAGGTTCCTGCACTTACCTAAGCAGATGCTTAGTCTGCCGAGCTATCTCGCTGGCCCTTCCTCAAAGGATTTTAAAGAATTTTTTAGACGAATAAAAAAGTTATGAGAAAAAGCAAGTAGTTCTTCAAAGTCAAGAGAACTCATTGTTGACATTCTTTTGCTTGTAGAGATGGGTGAAGCTCTGCCTACAAACAACTGTATTCACAACTCTGCTTTCCTTTGAGGAGTATACCAGGAATGTTGACGATGGAAAGGATATGGCCACAGGGGTAAACTCATGGAATGGAACAAAGAATGGCTTTTATGGGGACAACCAAGAAAACAAAAGTAAATACATGTAGAAAAGAATAAAGAGACGCAGAAAAGGTCAAATGGGAAACTACTTTGGTTATGTTCTATTTATAACACACAAAGGTAGACACACAAAAATATTTTACATGACTTGATTCCTTATGTATTCTCTTTGAAGCTTGTTTTTCTACTTAAAGAAGAAAAGAGGTACTGAATGTTGAGAAATATTAGTATTTATTTCAGTCATAGAAAAATTCTATAATATATGTAGGCTTTAGTCTTATAATTTTTGATTTTTAAATAATTTTCATTTAAACATTGAAGTTAATTGCATTATTTAAATATTATACATTTACAAGGATTCACATAATCAGGATGATATTTTTAATCAGTGGGGAAATGAACCAAACATATATTAAAAAAAATTAATGTATTTTCTTAGAACAGGAAGATTTTCCCTTTCACAATATTCACAATTACATATTGCACTTGAGACAAATATACAAAAATAGCACCATAAGCAGGATTTTTTACATCATGAGATTAGTGAAATTATTCTAAACAAGGCTAAAAGACCAAGACCAAAATGCAGACATGATATCCTGTCCAAATACTTTTAGTACAATTTGTTATTCTCATTGAATGATGAGCAAGTAGCTGCATATCTATCCTAATTGTTTTGCATATACAGACACAAAAGGATATCATGTCTGCATCTTGTACTATGAATAACTACTATGAAGACAACCATATGCAATGCATTTATTATAACTGTCCTACTGACCTGTTTTGAAACTGTCTCATTGCTTTCTTTCTCAATAAAATTAAAAAAAAAATCCAAGACCAAGAAAGGCGGGGGCTCAGTATATGAAATGAAACATAAGCCCATGTATACTTGTTATTGAATTTTTGTAACTTTTAAAAAATATTCAAGGCAGATTTGTGTACATTAACTTTTATATTCTAAAACTCTGTTGGATGTTTTCAAACATTTATTTTTCTGAATAAACTTTGGAATCATGTGGGTAATCTTTGTTTCTTGCTACATGTGAAAGAGGTTTATTAGGATTCAAGGAGTCAAAACATCAAGTTTACAGACTGGACTTAATAGAATAAGTTTTCAGAATTGAAATTTACAGTCTGTAACATCTAATTCCTTATAAGTGGATATGATTTATTAATGATATTCAAAAACTATGAGTATGCAAAGATATAAACTAATCAAGTAAAATATAGTTTGCAGAATAGAAACTCAAATACATTTCCAGTTTCTTTCCCATAACCACAGGATTCTTAGTGGTTCATCTATAGGGTGAAAACCCTGTCCCAGAGAGGAACTGTATACTGTTAGGTGTTTAATTCTTTATCTGGGGGTGTAAAAATGGTGAAGCACAGTGTTTATGTACACTTATTTTTTGTATTTTTTATTAATTTAATTGAGAAACAAATAGCAATGAGACAGTTTCAAAGCAGGTTAGTAGGACAGTTACAGTAATGAATATATTGCATAGTGTTGTCTTCATAGTACTTATTCATAGTATAAGATGCAGACATGATATCCTGTCCAAACAGTATTAGTACAAATCTTTCTTCTCATTGAGTTAAGAGATAGTAGCTGTATATCTATCCTAACTATTTGGTATATACACATACAAAATGGTTCTTCATTTATGTTCCCCTTTTTTGTTTAGTTTTATCAGAGATGGGTATTCCATTGCTATTTCAATATGGTATGTGCATGAATTTAGCAAAATAATCCAACATGGTATGGTTAGATTTATAAATTTCAGTATAAAAATATATAATTGTTTATTCCTATTTTTTAAAAATACTTTTATTTACTTATTTATTTTCTGTCTTCACATTCTGTAGGGATCTAAAGTTTAATATATCAATACTTGATGGAAAATACCTGTTCCGTGTTGTCTAAGATGTTTGATATTCATACAGATAGTGAGGTTAAGCTCACCTACCCATGTTATAGGGTGAGAATATCATTAAACTTCTCTTCTGGGGGACTAACACCTTAAGTTTGCAGAACAAAAATTAGTAAAAAGAAGGGCTTCAAGGAAAGTCAACAGTTTGGCCCTAGCCTTTCAAGTTCAGTGAGGACTCAGGACATAAGAGAACCTGTACTGTAGCATCCTTTCACTCAGTGGTGTCCCAAATTTTCTGATCAAGGAGATTATGTGGCCATAGAGGAAAGTGATTGATGATGTAGAGTGGGCCTAAGGAGAGACACATGGAGAAAAACCATTCTCTCAGGCTTTCACAGAGAGAAAATTAGTCAAGCAATGGCCCTGACTCATTCACATGGCTGACACTGACAAAGGATCTATAAACTGCAGTACAGGGTTTCAGGCTAAATCCTGAGGGGATTGGACTGACCTTGTCAGGTACAAAAGTTACATTCTTATTATATAGGTCTTTCTCTTAACCATCCAGCAGAAAAGTATAAAATTGAGGTATAAAAATTCAAGTGATATGCTGAGCTATAGAAGGCTCAAGTCAACAACTTCTGCCATTACACTTTTCTTTAGCAGTCTGACCTACGAGGCTGTTTTCCTTTATAGTAACAAAATACCAGAGACTGAATAACACAAGAAAGAGATTTATCTGGCCTACATTCCTGTGGCTGGATATCCAAACAGCATGGCAGAGGTTCTGAGCATGAGCATTTAGGGCTTTTCACATCACTGTGAATGGCACCATGAAAGTCTGTACTCATCCATTTATAATTTTGGGATGGGGTATGCTACATCTGCATCACTATACTGCTTTGTTTGACTTCAAACTTTGAATCTCTTCCCCTAGCCTACCTGATCATGGGAAGTGCAGACAGGCACCATCATGCCCAGCTTGGTTTTCTCTTTTAAATCACCCTGTTGCAGGAACTAAGTAAGGTCCCAGAAGAACTCATTTGTCTACCTAGGCTTCCAGTCTAAGTTTCACATCACCATGGAAGATCATCATATCAGGAGGTAGGTTTCCACCGTGTGATCCCTGGGGAGAGGTGATCTAACTACTGTGTGTGGCACTAAAGCACACAGTAAGCACAGCCCTTACCTTTGCGTGATTTGCCACTTGTAAGAGACGGTTCAATCTGTACCAACCTTGTTTGAATTGTTACATAAAAAATGCCTTTCTAAAGCTGGGTGTTAATTACATTATGTGTATACATGTGTCACATATCTAATGTCTGGGTGTATCTATTGTAGAATTTACAAAAAGGAAAGTTAAAAAGTCTACCTTCTACAATGATGTTCAGTGTATTAGTTTAGATATATTTTCAATAACAAGAATTTACTCAATTGTCTTTTTTTGTAGCTGAAATAGGACAGAATGAACACAGCATTGTGATACTTATTTTGCAATGTGCCTCTCTATTCAGAATGGAAAACTGTCATTATTAATTAGTTGCAAATTGTGGTTTCAGGTGGCAATATTCTAACTAATTGTTGTGAGAAAAAAATAATTTTTAATCATTGGTATGAGAGCTTTATGGTTGCCATGATTGCATTTTTCCCATAATCGGGAAGAAAGATTAATTCAAAACTTGCTTTAACTACTTTTCATTAAGCCATAATAGAGTTTCATTGGGTTATATTTGGTAATTTTTTAATCTAAGTGTGTTTTAGCCTGGTGCCAAGACTAATTCAATTGCCTCTCTTCTACAATCATAGGTTTCACGAAGAGTTCATTTCATGTTAGTGTTAGGGCTTTTTTGCCCAGTGAAGATTATAGCATTTGTCACAAGGGGGCCAAGGTTTACTATAAGGAAAAAAGTAAATAATTTGTAAATTTCAAAATTGAAATGGCTATATTTAGGACACTTAATAAAGGCACTGAAGAGACGACAATGTTTGCACGTTCTTATGCTAACTAGCCAATTTGCTGTGGCTTTTCCTAATTTTGAAAGGTGATTTGAGTGGAGAGTTCTGTACCATAATTTATAGAACAGCAAGAACTTAGCTTTCCTTGGGGCTTTCAGTGGAAGCGGGACATTGTTCTCTGTACAGAGGCTGTCACACCCCTGAAGCCACAAAACTGATCATGTTTTTTATGTGCTGGGGGGTGACTTTCATGGCCCTGGCACAGGAGATCATGGGACCCAAGTCGTTTCCAGTGGGCTTTCATGCTTATGAGGAAGCAAAACCGCACTGCCATTGTCATTCTGGTCACAGCACGCAGAGAGCCCAGAATTTTAATAACTGTCCTACTCGGAGAATTACAGCCATTTGATGTAGCAATTGGACAGTGCTGGGATGAGGCTGCCTGAGCCACCCCATCCCTTTGGTGTTCTAATAAGGCCACTCTATCCAGGCCTGTAGGCATCTTGGATGCTGTACAAAGGGGGAACTGAAATGATGAGATGTTGTGTATTATTTATGGCCTCGATTTGCTGAACTAGCTTGTTTCTGTGTTGGCTTTCAGGGAAGGGAAAGATCGGGCAACTCTAAATGATTTCCATTTGTGTCCTCCGGGTGTGGTGCCAGTTCATTGCACCCTCTAATTTAAAAGATGGTTTTACTTTCTCAGATGAAAGTGATTGCGCCAAACCTGGCGCAGGCCAGCTGCAGAACTAAATGAGGATTTGAAGAGTCATTGCCGTCCCTAAAACACTTCCAGGGAGTAACTTTGGCAGAGGTGAGGTCCACCATTTCATTAATCATTTCAACTTCAACAAAAACACTTGCGATTTTTATCAATCTAACTGAATTAATAAAGACTTGTCTTAAATTCTCTTGCAAGTGAGCCACATATCAGGCTGTAGTCTGATGGTACCATTATTGCTCATTTTGTAAATGCTCCACTGGAAAAGATACAGGTGTGTCTAATTTTCCCTAACTTTGCCATTCCATATATCCACACATTCATCAATCTATCCTCTTAATGCAACTATTTATCTTTCTATTCATCTAATGGACCAATGTTAATTCATTGACCCTTACATGCCATTTACCTATTTGTGCAATACTCACATCTGAAATTAGTGGTGGAACCACTTGTTAACAAGCTGTTACAGAGCCGTGTGGTAAGTTGCCTTGACAGTGATGTGGCTATTTATTTATTTAAATGCATTTTTAGTGCAGAATCTAGAGTCTCACTATGTAGACTGGACTAATGGTGATCCTCCTGTTTTTAGCCTTCAAAGCACTGGGATTACTGCTGTGAGCCACCATGCCCAGTCTCAAATGCAGTCTCAGCTCATCCTAGAGGCAGGGCCAGCATGGCTTGTGTTGCCTGGGATAGAACCCCAGACCCTGCACTCTACCTAATGGTATTTTACCAGGGATAAAGAGAACTTAGGTTAGCCAAAACGATTTGAGAAACTCAGGAGAAACTTCCCACAGGAGTTCATTCTTGAGTTGAGATTAAGTAGCAACTAGATCTGACAAGTGGAATAAGAGAAAAGGGCTCCTGGCCAAGGGAAAGGCTGGGACGCTTGCTTCTAGAGCACCATGTTTGACCAAAGCAAATTGCTACTAATATTGGGCCAGGTGTGGAGCTAAGCAGAAGGGCTGTGAGTGATAAAATTTTGGGTGAAAGCCAAGGATTTGTAAGCAATATTTCCATTATAAAAGATTTAAAAGATTTAGTGAACAGACTCTCTCCATATTGGTGAATATATATTATAACTCTCTGCAGTTAGACGCAACACCTGGTAGCCATGATTGCCTTTATGAGTTAAGCTTAGTATTTCCTTTATGTCCTCTGTGTATTTTCTATTCTAAGTCAAATGTTTCACTGGAGGATTATGGAGCAGTGATTCCCAGGAAAGAAAAAAATTAAGCCTGATAATAGCATTAGTGGTCAAATCATTAATCTTGTGTACATTGCTTATAGTTAGTGGCTTGAAGTTAGTGTCTAAAACAGTGGGATGCATTTTTAGGGTACATTATTTCATTGGAATAAATCCTATGAAATCATATCAAATATTGTTTTATTTTGGGGGTGCATGCTAGATGTGAATGGCCTGCAGGTCAGGCTTCATAAAGGCAAAGCTAGTGCCCATGCATTTTTCCTAAGTTAATAATTTTAGCAAGTCTGTGCAACTTAATGTAAAATGGAGTGCCTTTGTGCAAAATATAACAGAAAGGTTTCATGGTTTTCTATGTTCCATGGCCATTTCAACTTTAACAAGAGTATCAACATAACTGCAGATGTGCTGCTTCTATTAAAGAAAATCTACCAAGGCTTAAATGGGGTCATAAATTGTGTAGCTGCTTGCTTATGAAAATCCTGACATGATCCTAGATATTAGAAAGAGAAGTCTTCTTAGACCAGATTTGACCTCTCCCATTATGCTTCTTGTCTCTGTGTGAAATTTAAAATAGATATATGCTAGACCTTTCCAATGCATTTTCTGAATCTCTTTGTTTCTTTCATATTTTTCACTGCTTTGTTTCTGTGTACTGTGTTGGGATCATTCCTCCTATGCATTAATGTTTTTCATTTGTGTCTCATTTGATTTCCAACCGTCTGCTGGATTTTTGATTTGATTATTATGTATCTTTCTCCTGTATCTTTGGTGTTTATGCAGACTATTCGATCATTTTACAATTTCTTGTCCCACTTACATATTTTTATTTCCTTCTGTTTTTCATTTAAACATAATAAATGTATTTGTTGCATATTTTGTCTGAGATCCTACCATCTAAAAACTCAGATCTTGTTATGCCTAGCAATTCATTACTTTATGTGTTTGTATTTTAAATTTAGGCCATGTGAGTCTTTCTGACCCACAGGGGTCTTTCACCTCTCACTTCTGTGGGTCAGAAGATATGCGCTGTAAAGGCCTCATGAGGATTTAGGAACCATGTGATTTTACTTCTTAAAATACATTATTGTTATTTGGCCATTGACTTTCTTGCTATATATGATGCATTACTTTTATAATTTTTAGAAAATTAAAGAAAGTACACTTGTCTGTCCCTCTGATTATTTGTAGAAATGATTTCAGCAGCTAGAAATGAGCATTTAGTTCCAAAATCTGCTTTATTATTCAGAGAACCATTCCATAGCTCCCCTGTGGTAATCTTTATTCACACCACTAACATTTATGGAGTGGTTCTTGAAAGAGAATGCTGTGTTGCTTCATTTGATAAGCAAATTGAATGATTATCTGTCAACGTTTTGATAATCAGAGTTCACTCAGGCAGCAGTGGAAACTGAGCAAAGACTTATTGAGGGCAGGTCTCTGAGGTGAGTCAAAAAAAAATCAGTCAGCACAAAGGGCTCAGTTCTGCAATGAAATATATTTTCTAAGGCAATGGAGCAGGAGTGTGTGTGTGATGATGGAGGGCTTCAGAAATAGGAGAGTTTGAATGCGTTTTATAGGAATAAATTCTTGAAGTCTTTGTTGTTCTGTGGTGAAAGAAACACATCTTTCTTGCAAAGTATACTTTAAGGCCCAATCTTAGAGCTTTTAGTGAAAAGCCTTTACATTATTGCCTAGGATCTGATGAAGGGAAGGTACTATGCAAAGCTAGTTGCGTGAAACACAAGGTCTGCCTCAGTGGGCCCAGAATCCAGTGATGCGATATGAAAAGTTGAATCAGTGAATTCCCATTGCCCTGGCACATAGTAATTAAGGCCAAGGAAGGTATAACATATTAATGTACATATATATTTATAGTTCTGTAGAAAATGCAGAACATTTAATTCTCACAGCAGTAGGAATCAGTTTTTAAAATTTTAATTAAAGTCCACTTTTATAAAAAATTTAAAACAAAGAAATTAAATTATTTTTTTCTGCTTACAAATAGAGTCATGATCATAATCCATCCCTCATAGTTACAATTTATCACATTGATTAGGACAAAATCTATGTTAATTAATAAAAGTCGGAGACAAAATAAACATTGACTTAACTCTTGATAATAAAGAAGGTGCTTCTGTGAGCATATGGTCCATGAAATAGATCACAATTCTAATTCTTAGATTTTTTCCCAATACATTTGGTAGACAATAAAGTTCATTTTATAACATCTATAATGTTCTTCTCAAAGCTATGCTTAGTACCATTGTATTACATGTAATTCCAGATTTAACTTGTAACCCCAGACACTGGTTTAAAATGAACTAAGTTTTCAATGAGATCACAAATAAGTAGAGATTACAGGGAAAAAAAAAAAAGATTGATAGTGTGTCTTTCAGCTGCTACGACTGGGCCCATGTGCTGCCATGGCATGGTGCCCACCAGGGAGTTCAGCCCATGCTCTGGAGAGTCCACTCATGGATAAGCAGCTAAGTGACCAACTCTGTGCCACTATGTAAGAAGTGTTTGCTTCACATTAGCTGTGTCTTTACAAACAGCGCTGCAATTTATAACATGTGACTGAATGGGTAGTCATATTTATATTTTGTGTTTTCACTTTCCATAAAGTGTGTTCTATGATCAGTACGCTGAATTGTAGAAAATTCAAAAGTAAATGAGAATGATCCTATTGAATAATTCAGAATGAAAGGGGAAAGGAAAACATGAGTAATCGTAATCCAAGGAACGGTGTTATTACAGAGAGATGCCAGTGTAGAAGGAGTGCAGGTTTGTGGTGACCACTTCCTCTGAAGGTTAGGGGTTCTTCACAAAAGAATCAGACACTGATATGATCTTGAAAGGTGAATAGCAGTTTTCAAGATCTGTGGACTGGAAAAAGCACTTCACTTAAAAATAGACCTTCTTCAGAAATAAGATAGAGGGGACAGGTTATTCAGGAACTATGGGGTTTTAATATGGTTTTAAAATCCAAGATTCAGATGCTATATAACATGGAAATAGTGGCAGACAGTAAGCTGGAAGCAAAGCTAGAGACATATTAGGGGAGGCATTTATTTAAGGAGGTTGGACACCATTTTCATGAAAGTAAAGCAAAAAAAAAAAGTGGTTTTTCAATTGTTTTTATAGAAAAAAAAAGTCTGGTGTTATTACAGAAAATAGGTTCAAGAAAGTAGAATGTGAAACTGGCTTGCTGAAGAGTCTCAAACAGCAGTTGCTAACCTCCACTCTCTGCAAAGTACAGTGTATGCTTGTACATGCAACTTTAAGGCATCTCTGGTTGTAGTCCTTCCGGAGGGATTTCCACTCTAGGCCTTATCCATGTAGACTTCAGGCAACTATTGAAACCAAGTCCAACACAGAGAACAGCTCAGAAGACCAAAATTCATCCAAAGTGAAGATGAGCATCAGCGTGCTGCAGGGTGGCTGCTTCTCTGAGAGAGCTCTGAGTCAGTGAGGGGGCCACGGCAACTTGTCCGGATGCAGGGGATGAGATAAGTTTGTTTCTAAGCTTGCTGTTGGTGCTGCAGAGGACAGAAAATGTTAAATGGAAGTTTATGGAACATACCATCCTCATAAACCCGTGTCTTCTACTATTTTTTTAAGTCTTGCTGGTGCTTTCTAAAGGTTAGGTTGATTTTATTTCCAGCCAGCCTTACTATTAGTGGGTGTGATTGTATGCCTAGAAATAATCCACAGTAAAACATTATTATAAAACAATATAAAACTATTAACCCACTCAGTTTTGTACCTTTTCAATGAAAATCCTGAATTAAGTCCATAGTCCATGGATTGCCAGTAAAATTTAGACCCCACTCTGGCTCATAGTTTGATTACATATATGACCAGTAAATCCAGAAGAAAGCCTTATTTCAGAAAGCCAACTTAATGGCATTTTACTATTTGCAGATATTTCATTGTACTCAATATATATTGAATAATAATTATCATAAATTTAAAGTAAAATCAATTTTAACATGAATTAAATAATAGAAGGACTTGATTATATGAGACCAGGAATTATAGGAAACATCTACAAATAATTCCATATTTTGACTCATTGAAATGCATATTTAATCTAAATCCACTTAAGCACGATTGTCTTTAAAAAGGTTGATGAGACTGGTTTAGAGAAACTCTTTGTAACTATGTAGAGAGAGCCAAAATAGCATAGAAAGCTGTCTGCTCATCTTTCTCATAGCTGGATCCTTGTTGTTCTAGAAGTTTCCAGAGAGAATCACCCTTACAAGAGAGGTCTTCTCTGACTCTCAGGCAGATGTAGCTTCCTCTATCCTCCCCTCCTTTTCCCTCCCTCTACTCCCCTCCCCTTTTCTCTCCTTCCCTCTTCTTTCATGTATTACCCTCCCTCCATGTATCTGGTGCATTCATTATTTTATATAATCTTCTTTATTTTTTTTGTGCAAAAACTATCCTTAGATATCAACTTTGAGGGCATTTGATGACTGCTATTCCAAGTATGTAGGTTCTGAGTTTGCCTAGGAATGTGTGCAATATGTTAATGTATGTGAAAGGGATGAAGAAATAAAGGAATAACTTAGATATATGAGTGAAGAAAGGAGGCACTTGGAGATTGAAGGATTTTTCAGGATGGCAATTTAAGTCAGGGAAAAAACACTTTATCTGTCATCTGTTATCTTTTAAGTGCCTATAGAAAAGAGAAAGAAGTCTGCCAGTAGTTACCTAGAGAGAAAGAAAATATAGATTTTCCTTGTTAGCATTAAATTAAAACTTTGTGACAGAGAGCTGCAGGAAATGCTATATCAGAAAAGAGATATTAGGCCCATTATGTAAGTGAAATTACTCTGTCACGTGGAGTGTACTGACAGATGGTGGTATAAATCATCCTTATAGCATTCTTAACTTGGAAAATTTAATATAAACCTTTGTTGGAAATCAGTAAAATTCCAGACACAAAGCCAAAATCTCTAGGGAAGGATTAACGGTTGAAGTGAAATCACAAGCTCTAGCATACCAAACCAATGACACTCTTCAGGCCGCACTAGGAGGGAAAGAGAACCCACAATATATTCCAGCAAAGGATTTTATCTTAGACTGTCTGAGAGCAGGAAGCGCCACAGTTTTTGAGGGTCAATCAAATGCTTTGGTTTCTGGCCAGCCTACAATCGCTTACTGCTCAGTGCAGTTTTACACACTGACGGCAAGATGGGCCAGCTGGCTGCTCACATCCGGAACCAGCAGCCACTGCTTAGCCCCCTCGTTATTTCCTATCTTCCTCACTAGTGTTTTTTTTATTTTTTAAACATTACATCAATGTCAACCACCTCTATTTTGTTATTATGTGGATGTTTGTGTTTTTATTTCACACCCCTGGGTCTGTTATATCATTTAAGTGCTTATTTTCTGAACCGCGGCCTTCTCTCTGCTCTTACTCCTATATACCACACAGATTATTATTATTATTATTATTATTATTATTATTATTATTATTATTATTTGGAAATGAAACTGCTATGTCTCTTTTCCTTAGTATTAACACCGTCTTCAATTTCTTTTCAATAGTAGCTATTGAAATCCTGGATGTCTCTGTACTTGTAGGTATTCTCTTATAGTTTTGAGGCATTAGCTCTCTTTATTGGACATTTGCCTTGATAGCTTTTTCTTTTCACAGATAAATACAGAGACTATAAATAATCAGTTGAAGAGCAAACTGAACCTGACCTGCCTGTTTGACAGGGTGGCTTTGAGCACTTAATTGTCAACTGAAGTTACTGAATCATCTGATTTTCACAACTATTTTGCTGTCTAAACCTTGACCCAAATGATAACAAAGTATAGAAAAAAATGATTTTTTTACCAATTATGGGAACATTTGTGACCTGCCTAAAATTATAAACATCATTGCAAACACAGCCATGGTAGTTCTCTCAATTATTTATTTAAAAATGTATATTAGTTAGCCATAAAATATATTTATTTTAATGAAACTTCTTGTAATATTTTAGAAATTTAGTTCTGCTAATTTTATAGGTGAAGGAAACAAACCGAGAGAGATTAAACTGCTTAATAAAGCCTAGATATTTTCTCTATAATTCTGAAAGCCATTGTGTTTTGTGTTCTGGGACTTAGCACACCCAATAAGACGGGTGTCCTAAGGTCATGGGAACATAGCCCATGTGAGACTAAACTCTGCTGTGTGCCTTCCTTATCCCTCGCTCAGTCCCTCTGAGCGACAATTGTCCCCACACCCCTTCCTATGTGCAGGTGTCGGTGGGCTGTGGGAGCGGCACTGTGCCTTGTCTGTTGATTCTCTCCGTCTTCCACATCCTCATGCTGAGACAATGATGTAAGAGGTGAAAACAGGAACATAATGGATCAGCCTCCCTTTCCTGCAAGGGGCGAGAGTTGTGGCTGTATTGTTACAGGGATGTAGCTGGGTCAAGGGAATTACTCCTTACAGGTCTGCCTTTGTGTTTGGATATTTGTTTAAGTATATTTTCTCTCTTCTTTTCTTCCTTCCACAAAGGTTTATTGAACCAAGCACTGTAATAAGCATTTGGGGAAAAAGGTAATAAATCACTCATTATCTGTCTTCAAGGAGCTCCCAGTTTGGGAGAGGTGAAAGAACAGAAAACAAGAGTCACATAAAGCTCTGTAGGTGCGCAGTTATAAGGAGGGGAAGCACACTGTACATTCTGCTGTGGGGGCAGGTAAAGCGGGCATCTACCTCACAAAGCAAAATCAAGCAAGAGTGTCTCTGGAGCCACATGCCTACACCAAGCCTTTCTGGATGCTTCAGGGTTATTTGGTAAAGAAAAGCAAAGAAGCACCTGAGATTTAGAATGAGAGCATCAGAAATCATGTGTATCCTGGCAACATTTAGGGATCCACAAGATCTACGCCAGGGCACTTCATACCTGAACTCCTGCCTTACTCCGGGGAGGCCAGGGCCTTATTTTCCCATTCATCTGTCTACATTAGGCTCTTGTTCAATATGGATTAAAACTCCCCCATATTTCTGTTTAAGAAATTATTTTCTTAATACCAAGTTCAACTTGGGACAGACAGTATCCCCATACTAATTTGGGCCTGCATTCTCCAACTTTATGGTAGTGGGAAGAGAATTTAAAGATCTTTACATCATTTTCTTGTATAGAGCAGAATTAGATACATATATTCATTTGACAGCAAAGGAGAACAGCAAATGTAGCCTTGTTTGCATGCTTGTATAAAAGGAAGTACCCTGGTGAACTTAGAATAATTTGTCTGCTGTAGGAGGAATAGTTAATCTGTAAATTAGGTAGTACCTTGAAACAAGTTTGTTTAGAAAACAGCTTACGCCTATATCCTCTCGAAAGGTCATTCAAATTAAATATATCTTTATTTGTATTCTATCTTAAGTATATGAAATGCAATTGCATATGGGAAAACTGAACCAAAAATAATGTGTTCCTTTATTTCATAGATGGTAAGGCATGGTTAGAACATTTTGACAGAAGCACTTTCCTTGATGCGATTAATAGACTTAGACCCTTACTTGGGGTTTTTCTAGAAAATCACCTGCAGTAGCATTTGATTTGAAATCACTGAGATGATTGAATACTTCATCCTTGATTAGCATAAACAGTAGAATTTGTAGTATATTAAAATGTGAAAATTAGGAAGGCAAATATTCTGCTTCCAGGCAAGTTTTTCTGTTTTCTTAATGAATCAAATTCTTCTGAGGTGCAAATTAGGAGTTTTGTAATATTTGGGAAGGAGAGATGAGTAAAGCCTTGTCCTCATCTGCGAAATGCTTACAACCCCTGTGAGGACACTGAGATCCTTATTAGCAAACACAATGCTGCGGAAGAAAATGAAATAATCGCATTGTAGATAACTGTAGAGGATAGAGTAAGTTAGCACTGCAAGGATTTGAGACAGGTTTGGAAGAAAATAGGTTGCCAGTAATATGGAAGTTGAATTTTGAAAGGCAATCTCTAAATAGATATAGAAGTTTAAAAATATTCTGGAATGGATGAACAATACAAACGGATGGCTTTGTGAATCTTAAATGTTTGCTGCAAACAGCTCATTGTTTTTTGTGGTTAGGACAATCAGTTCTAGAGGAAAAAGAAACTGAAAGTCTTCATTTTAGAGATGAAGAGGTCCAGATCAGCGCTTTCTCTGGGGTGCCTTTCAATGTCACTGGGCTTGTCAGGAGGACAGGGCTGGATTTGGAAGGGCCCTTATTATCTTTCTACTTTTTCATGGCTAGAAACTTAATAAAGCCAGCATGTAGCAGAAGCATAGACTGGAATGAGAAGCGACTAAGTTTTATTAGTTCTCATCAGGTTTTCCCCAAGGAAGAGCCCACTTTTTGAGGCACAAAGTCACATCCTGCTGGCCCATTTGGCAAACTTGCCTTCTGAGTCTGCCTCCAAGGGGGTTAATTGATTAACTGTCAACCTGATTGGACTGAGTCAGGGCTATGGGTGTGGAAGACCCAATTTAAGGACCATTGCTGGGATGGTGTAAAAAGCAGAATAGAAGAGAAGAATTTCAGCCAATCTTCCTTAGAAAAGCTCTACTCATACTCTTTCCTTCAGAGGTGTTTGGGTAATTTTTTGTAAAAAGAGCTTTCTTAAATTCTCATCAACTCAGTTTTGGTCAGCTGGTTTCCAGAGCAGGGAGCATGATATGTTTACAGTTGAGGCAAAGGCACTCTCTCGGGTCCTTCTACCCCTGGCCCAGCCCTTCACCCTCCAGCACTGGCCCCTTGGGCCTCTTCAGCACAGGCCCTTCAAACACCCATCATGGACACTTGGGCCTCCTGCATGGCATGAAGCTGATCTACTGTGTGCCTTGGAGACTGCTAAGTCTAGGAAGGTGTTCATTCATTTAAAGCCCTGAGCATTGCACTGGCTCATAGTAAATGTGAAATGAGTATGAGGTATAACTATTGTTGGTAGATCTAGAAGTTGGAAGAGAGAAGAAGATACAGAAAACAGTGCCTCAACAGAAAGCTATGAACACTGTTTGACACAAGCTGAGGAGCTCAAGGCACATGAGAGGTACAAGAATCACCTGTTAATAAAGTAGAAAAATGGCTGGAAATGGCTGAGAAATTTTAACAACTTTTTAATCAATTTTAATTTAATGACCTCCCACTCTTACTTTCCAGGTGGACACTAGAAACTCAGCCAAAGGTCTCTAGGGTGTATGTAGCTCAAGGACTTTGCAAGGATCTTACAGAAGGTGAGGGTCCGAGTCCCCGCTGAGGTGGTGCGGGGGAGGGGAGACTGACAGCAGGCTCTCTGCCAGGCCTCCAGGAAAAGCGCTCACCTGGTTAATAATACCTGAGGGTTTTCTTCACAGTGCTTTTATGCTAGGGTTTTCTAGTGTCATTTTGTAATTTAATAGAATATAACTAACCATGTTAGTATCTGTTTCTGTTTAAATTTTATGGGATGGCGTTGGCTTGCAATAGTGCTGCCTGCGAGGTTCTTAGTGGATTATGGATTCATAAAAGGAATGGGGAAAGTGCTCCTTTGGAAAGTTCTCTGACAGTTGAGACAAAAGCCATATGTGAAGTTTTCTTATTGGAGAGAAGGGAAATAATGGAAAGGACATCATTTTGGAAGACAAAAGGTACTGGACAAATTTTAAACTCTTTCTACATGTAACATTCATACCTCTGAACTAAAGCTGACGTCTGTTTAACAAAGTCACTGAGATAATAAAACATCTTCAGATGCCTATTACAGTGCCAGACTTATAATTTGATTCATCAAAGCTTGTATGTGTTCATGCAATAAATATTTCTTGAATAGCTGTCATGTGTCAAGTGCTATTTTTAATATTGAAGGCAAAACGAAAAAGATTTTTTTTTCTTCAGAAAACAAATGCAGCTGTGGTTGGAGCGTTGAGAAAATGAACAAGAATATAAATAGTTATAAGCTGTAAGGATCACAGGGAGAAACCAGCAGAGCGGCTATGATAGCGACAGTAGGTGGCATGTTTTAGGCTGGCTTGTTGGCTGCTTCCTTTGCTGGCAGAAGGCCACTGTTTCTGAATTACATGGAGCTAACAGAGTTTTTTTCTAAGAGAAAAAATTATATATTTTGTTTTTGATTTTCCTTTTATTTATGACATAACTGATATTTGACATCAAATGATATCCAATGTGTTTAAAAATATACTAATTCTTTTTTGTGTGTAGGGTCTCTCTACACAGCCCACACTCATAGTGATCCCCCTATCTTTGCTTCTCTAGTGCTGGGATTACAGGCGCGTGCCACCATGCCCAGACTCCATCGCGGGCTCAGGGCACCCGAGGGCGGGGCTGCGCGGCATACAGAACCAGGGATCAAACCCTGGCCCCTGAGCTTACCTGAGCAAGCACTTAGTCCGCTGAGCTATACAGCCAGTCCTTAAAAAATCCTAATTCTAATAACTCAGTTATGATGATACGCTTCTGTGGCTACTTATGAATACATATGCTAGACTCAGTTTGCTTATGACTTTGTCCAAAATTAAGTGGCTAATTCAGCTTGGAAAGGTAAAATGTTTTTTAAAAAATTGGCACAGAAAGGGATTTGGTCATAGATTGCTGTGATTCATAGCAACATTTTGTGTCAAAGAAAATGTCAGCTCTGTAAGTTACAACCTTTCAGATACTGAACCCTGGTAAATGTCTGAATCTATAGACTAATTTGTTCCTTAGTGAAAGAATAAACCCTTGGTGACAAGTCATCTAAACAACAATTTTGCTACTCAAACTGTTCCCTCTGCTTGCTCTACGGCAGAGCTGCTGGATTTTTTTAGAACTATTTTTAGCCGGATGATAATTTATATAGAGCTCATTAAGTGGAACACATAGTTCTATCTGTTAAAGGTTTTGGGGAAGAAAAAAAATAAGGCTGCCTGAGAGACTTCTGCAGTTAACTCCTCATTGGTCTAACAACATGTTGTAATTCAAAGCTGAAAAGAAGGAAGGGAATATAAATTTTCAGTGCTGATGTTAACCAGTTAAGGCACCTTCATCAAACTCATCAGCAGGTTGGTTTCTTAAAACATGCACATGCATTTTGAGGCAGGTGTTGTACAAGCCGAGATACATGCTTGGTGGAGAAGGAAGGTACTAGAGAAATGGTTATTGCACATAACAGGTGATCAGAATCGTATGGAAAATTCAGAGAAGGCATTCATTCCTGGATTCTAAGTAAAATGTAGGGATGCCTGGGAAGTTTATATCTTTGCCAGGCTCTTAAGGAAACAAATAGCTAAATTTGGAAACCAGATTTCAGTTGAGAGCCATCAAGTCCAGTAGTATATGAGATGAATAGTAAATAGGAAACCACTTGTTCATCCTCTTATTCAATTTATAGTTATTTTCTTATGTATGTAGTAGAACATTTTGTATGTTACTGGGAATATAAAGTTAAAAAATAATCTGGTTCCTGATTTCAAGGAAGTATTCTGGTTAGTATTTGAGGGCAGCTACAATAATGCAAATTGAGGTGTACGTATGTGTATTTTTTTCCTCAAGTATCACACAGTGCATTATGTATTTCTTTTTGAAAAACTATGAGCTGTATATATTTTTTTATTTATTTTTGATTTTATTGAAGTACAAATATCAATCAGACAGTTTCAAGACACCTTAACAAGACAGATTCTACAAATTAATACATTGCAAACCGTTTTCATAATGTTTTGGTATCGAACAAGGTGCATACATGATATTATATTTACAGATATTATTTTAGCAGATGTCTCTTATCAGTAAATTAAGAATGTAGCTGCTTACTAATCTTATTTTTTATACATGAATTATATCAAAAATTCAATAATTTTTTTCCTAGTTGATGACCATAGTACTAGAAGCCGACATAATATTCTGTCCAACCACCATTAGTGCAGATTTTGCCTCTCATAGGATTATGTAGAAGCACAGCATTATCTATCCCAACTGTACTGTCTATACACACACATCATGATTTTTTCTTTCTATACTCCTTCCTTTGTCTACACCTGTCAAAGGTGGGCAATCCATTGTGATTCAACTAACTTAGGTGCTTGAACTCGACACCACAATCGAACATAGTCCAGCATTCTACAACAATAGTGAGTTATTCAAAGAAGATGTCGACCATAGCCATTTACAGCTCAGCTTAATATTATGGCCCCATGATGTATACTTCATTTTTATACTTTTCTGCTGGATGGTTAAGACCTAGATAAATCAAGACTCATATATCAACATATGAACTTTATATTTCTTATGTGGTCAGTGAAGTCCTCTCAGGGTTTATCTTGTAGTCCTGTATACTATTCTGTAGATCCTTTGTCTGTGTCATCCATGTGGATGAGTCATGGCCAATGCTTGACCAGTTTGCTCTCTGTGAGAGCTTGAGAGAAAGTTTTCTCTTCATGTGACTCTCCTCAGGCACACTATAGAACTTTGATCTCTTTCCTCTGTGGCTCCATAATCTCCTTGTTCAGAAAATTTGGAGCTCAACTGAGTTTCATGATGTTGCAGTACAGATTCTCCTATGTCCTGAGTCTTCGCTGACCTTGAAAGGCTAGGGCCAAAATGTGTGCTGGCCTTGTGGCTCTTCTATTTCTCCAACTCTGACTTGTGATCTTAGGTTGTTAACCATCCAGAAGAAAAGCTGATTAGTATCCTGCAGCATATGCCATTCACTTTGCCTTATCCCACTCAAGTGATTTTACTTGTTGTACGTTTCCTTTTGTATTTCTGCTTTTCTCTTGTTATACTAGGGAGACTATATGATATTTACAAATGTGTGTCTGGTTTATTTCACTTATGAGTATATGTTCAAGTGGCATCCACTTCAGTATAAATGCTTCAAACTTATCATTCTTAATAGCTGAGTAATACTCCATTATATAGAAATACCACAGCTTTTTCAACCATTCCTCATGTGATGGACATCTTGGTTGTTTCCAATATTTTGCTATCACACATTGCGCTGCTATAAACATAGGTACACATATATCTCTATGATACAATGTTTCCAGATGCTTTGGGAAAATTCCCAGTAGGGGGATAGCTGGCTTCAATGGGATTTCTAGTGCTACTCTTTTGAGGAGTCTCCACACTGACCTCCACAATGGTTGTACCAGACTACATTCCCACCAGCAGTGGAGAAGTGTTCCCTTTTCCCTACAACCTTTCCAACATTTGTTGTTAGTTGATTTCCTTATGATAGCCATTCTTTCTGGAGTGAGATGGTATCTCAGTGTTGTTTTAATTTGCATTTCATGAATGGCTAGCGATGTGGAGCATTTTTTAATATATTTATTTACTTCTTTAATTTTGTCCTCTGAGAAGTGTGTATTCATTTCAGATGCCCATTTCTGAATTGGGTCTTTAAATCTGAGGGCCCTGTTATATCTTAGTTCTTTATATATTCTAGACAGTAGTCCTCTGTCTGATTGCTTATTAGTCAGGATTTTTTCGAAATTTTTGGGTTGTCTTTTCAGTCTGTTGACAATTTCTTTTGACATGTAGAAGCTCCTTAAGAAGAGTTGATCCCAGTTGTTGATTCTTTCAAGAGCTTCCCATGTGAATATATGTTTGTTCATGAACTCTTTAGCTACCCCTATGTCTTCAAGAGTTCCTCCTACTTTCTCTTCCAGGAGATTGAATGTTTCTGTTTTAATGTTTAGATCTTTAATCTATTTTGACTTTAACTTAGTGCATGGTGATAGAGCTGGGTCAAGTTTTAGTTTTTGGCATGTAGAAAGCCATGTTTTACAGCACCATTTGTTAAAGAGGCTATCTTTCTTCCAGTGAGCTTGTATAGCCCCTTTGTCGAAGATAAGATGGCTGAGTGTTTTCGTAGATTCCTCTGCGTCTTCTAATCTATTCCACTGATCCTCAGGTCTATTTTGTTGCCAATACTATGTTGATTTTATCACAGTGGCTTTGTAGTATAATTTCAAATCAGGAATTGTGATGCCTCTTGCCTTGTCTTTATTGAGCTGTGTATTAATATATATTAGTATATATTAATATTAATATTCCCACACTTCTCTTCCTCTCTGTTTTATTTCAAGTAGAAATAAAATACATATAATAACTAATTCCTCCTATGGATCAATAAGTTAAATATAAAAATAAGTGTTAACATTTATTGAGTGCTTATACTATTCAAGGCACCTGTGCTGAGGATATATAATCACATATCGTCTCCCTAACAACCTTATAAAACCTATCATTGTTGTCATTTTATAACAGATGATTGTGATAATTGATTGCATTAACTTGAGTTAAGAAACACTCAACTACCTTGTATCAGCATAATTCTGGGTGCAGTGTAGGAAATTATTGCAAATATAAACCCCACCCTGGGCTTGCCACCTGAATGGAATAAAAGGGAGCTGAAGAAGATAGACTCCCTTCTGCTTCCTTGAAATTAGCTCTAGCATGCACCTTTGCCTGGAAAATTATCTCTTGGCCTCCAGCACAGACCCTTCAGCCTCCTGATAAGGACTCCTACAGGGATGTTCACTGAGCTCTGGCCTTCTGCTGTTTTCCTCACACAGACAGACCTTGGGTACCCTTCCACACATGGCTCTGCTGAAGCCATTGTAAGCTTAACAACTCTTACATGCTTGTATATCATGCATTAACTGTGTTTTTCTAGCAAGCACTGAAGGATGCAAAGAATGAGCACAGAAAGGCTTAGAAAACATGCCCAAAGTCGTGCAGCTTGTCAGTGTGGGCTGTGCCCACACTGAACCTCAGAGTGGGTTTACTTACTTACTACATGTTAGTGCCTTTGGAATAAAGGAAACACACATTTTTTTCACACACTGCTGCATTCTGATACTTAACAGGAGGTAAGTCACTAGGGATAAACGGTGTCAATTATTTATTTCCACTTCTGCAAATATATGCCACCATCTCCAAACACAAAGACATTGAGAATGAGGGAATAGTACACTCTGTAGACTCTGGGGAAAAGTAAATCACTCTAAGATTTGACAACAATCAATTTTTCACTGGGCACTAATCAAGCGAATAGAAAGAAGGCCATGGCATGTGTGTTAGTTAATTAAATCTGTGAGGGAGGAGTTTACGGAGCTCCATGCATTTCAGGATGACAAAACCCAGCAATGTCAAGAGTATAAAATATGTATCCCTCTAACAATGATGAATGAAAGTGCTCCCTCTGCCTCTGATAAGAGTGATAGAAACTGCTTCATGTCAGAAGAGCCAAGAGATTTCTGTTTGGCCATCTGTGCCCGTGTCCCGCTGTTTCCATTCAGTTATGCTCAGATATTTGGCAATGCATTTCTCAAGGAATTCTCTTGACGCTGCTCCAGCAATCTGAATCACCAGACAGCTCTTCCTGAGATAAATGCTAGTATACAGCTAGGCAGAGACTTATTAAGAAAATAGACAACTTGCTTCCTTATTCACTGAAGCCTCCTGGTCATCAAGGGTTCCCTATGGGATAGTCACTGTTAGCTTTCTCTAGTTTTCTAGTTTTTCCTTACGTCTTTTCATGTGGTAAGTAAGTTTGAGTGTATCTGTCAGTTTTTAACTGTGTTTTGCTGCAGTAACAGATGACTTCTCATAGCTAAACTCAGCAGAAGTTTGTGTTTTTTTGATGTTAAATGTACAACAAAAAGGTGTATATGTGACTTGTCATCCTCCAGGAGCTCGGACTGAAAGAAGAGCCATCATGGCACATGTTTACCCAGTCTAGGGAAAGGAAATATAGTGTGATATATAAACGCGGCCTGATAACTTTTCTGTCTAGGATAAGCAAATATTACTTCCAATTAACTTTCATGTACCCAAAGAAGTTATGTGACATTGAGAAATTGTAAGGGGAAGGGGGAAAATGTCAAGTAGGGTATGTATTGGTGCTCCTAATGGGAGAGACAGACACGAGAGGCGTAGACAAGCTGGTAGATGCTGAGGAGTTAGGGATAGCCACAGTCTACCATCTTGGATCTCTAGTTATTTGCCTTAGTGAATATCCTTTTTAAAAGAGTCTTCCTGTCTTTACCTGAGGGCTAGACTGTTCTTCCTTAAATAATAAGGTGAAGAAAGCCTAAGAGTAAAAGGGATGGATTATGAACTTCCTGAGAGCTATATGTGGTAGTTTAAAAAAAAAAAAAAAGTGACAAATTTGTAAGCTTTTCCTTAAAAATGGAGCACATGGCAGGTGGCAGGTAACTGTTTCTGGCTCAAAGCTATTTGAGCATCTCATATTTTCTGAAATGTTTGCCTCCATTAGGTTTCAAGATCACTAATACTAAGGAGAGGGGGTTTTCTTGCTGTTGTTAGCTGTTTAAAATGAAGTGCACACTGGAGTAGCTGTGCAAAGGTATGGAATCAAGCGGGGCTGTCACCCTTTTCTACGTGGTCATCTGCAGGCTGCCTGTTCTACGGAAGACCTCAGGCCACAATGCACTAGGCAGCTCGCCCCACTGAGCAGCGTCTCCCTAATTCCAAAGTCTGTCCTGTTGCTGGAGTCTTAGTTTCTGACCCTGAAGAAAGAATAAGAAAATTCTACATCGTTTTATATAGGACAAACACCCCGAGGACTGTTTTATGTGATTATCAATCTTTCTCTTGACTTTTAATTTCACATTTCATAACAGTATGACTTACAGTGACATTTATTTCACCAAAAGATATAATACCATATTGGTGGAAAGAACAGAACAGGAAAATGAAATAGCATTTCTTCCAGTTTATCTTTATGACCCAATTTTCTTACTGATAAGCCCAAGGAAAAGAAGGTATCAATATATCCTAAATATCATTGCCACTTTCTGGGCCCTCCACAATACTTTCTCCTTTTAGGGATGATGGACCTTAAAATCAGTCATTTCCCCAAGATGCGCAGTCCATCTTCAGCCAAGCATCTGTTGGCCCACACCGGTCCACCCTCACATTGTCCACCTGCTCTTTTTCCATCACTCCCAACAAAATGACCCTCGTCCCAGTATCTGCCTGTCTCAGATGGATCATTAAATCAACTTTCTTTCAGTGTGACTCTACTCTGGTCTTGTTACCATCTGTTTTTCCCTCAAATATGTAATAATTATTATTTTTTAATAATTATTAACAGGTGGCAAATCAGCCACCTGTTGCTCACAACCATTCAACAAATTCCTATTAGAGGTGTTGGAAACTAGAGACTTTCCATAGAAGCGTGTAAACCTCCACATACTTGATGTCTTCCCTTCTCATCTTGGCCCCATGACTCCATCCTTATGTCTTTGCCCCAGTTAAAATGCTTCCAGAGCACAAGAAACTGCTGTTTATTTATCTGTTCTTGTACAGTTCTCGCTCTATCTCTTTCTTTCTCAATGTCTCTGTCTCTCTGTCTCTGTCTCTCTTTCTCTCTAGACCCCATCTTTCTCCCCCAACACACTCCCACTCTCTGTTCCTTAAGTGTCTGGTTAAATATCATCTCACCCAATAACCTTATTTTGAGTGCCACATTTGTTTTCTACTCCTGTGTAAATTTGAAATCACTCAAATTTGGTGGCTTAAGCAAGAAACATTTATCATGTGATGTAGTTTATATGAGTCAGGAATCTGAAGCCAGCTTAGCTTGCTGGGTCTGGTCAGTCAGAGGCTGTCGTTGAGGGCGGAGTCATCATGAGAAGGACAGTGTGGAGCTGGAGAATCCACTTACAAGGTGGTCCAACCGCAGGCTCCATGGTAATGCTGCTGACCAGGAACAGCTGCCCTCACTAGGTGGACATCCTCTCGGAAAAGTTAGACCTTTGCAACCTGGCCACTGGCTCTTCCTACAAGGGGCAGATACAGAGAGAACACAGAGGAAGTGCCAGTGGAAGATAGCTTGATCTTGGAAGATAGCACAGCGTCTCTTCCACTGTATTTGTTAGACTACTAAGCCCAAACTCCATTCATTCAAAAGTGTAATGACTTGTGTCTAGTTTTTCCCCCAAGCCTCATGAAGTTATGGGGTGCACTTATAGGGTTTGTGATTAACTCATGATTCACTGGGATTATGGCTGTATGTGCTGCTAGGATAGTGGGTGTGAGTACCGCGCCCACTCTGACGCAGACAGCCCGAATGCAACTTACAGGAGGCAGACTTGCCGTCTGTTGCCACTGTTGTTGCTACTCTTCTTTTTGCTGTTTTGCTGCCTCTTGCCTCCATGAACTGCTGTCCTCTGCCATGAGCCAGCTTGCTTTGGACTGAAACCTCCAGTAGCTGTGAGCTAAGTAAACCTTTCCTTCCTCCATTTTCAGCATTGGGTGTTTGTCCCAGCAATGACAGAAGAGTCACTGAGACAAAAAAGAAACAAATGGGGCACCATTTTTTTTTTTTTTTTTTTTTTTTTTTTTTGCCTTTTTGAGACAGGGTCTCACTATGCAGTTCAGGCTGCCTTAAACTCACTTTGTAGCTCAGGCTGGTCTCGAACTCACAACAATCCTCCTGCCTCAGCCTCCCGAGTGCTGGGATTACAGGCCTGCGCCACCACGCCCGGCTTAGGGGCACCATTTTTTGAAAGAGGAAATATTAAAGCATTTTCTTTTTGAGACAGGGTTTCACTATGAAGTTCAGCTGGCCTTGAACTTGCTGTGTAGCCCATGCTGGCCTTGAACTTATAGTGATCCTCCTGCCTCAGCGTCCCAGGTGCTAGCATCACAGCTGTGGACTGCCACCCTCAGCTCAAAGCCACCATAACTAAAACTATACTTCCTGTTCCATTCCTCCCACGACTACCTGTTCCCCTAACTGCTTTATTTAGCTCTACTTTATCACTGATGGTACCTCTTTAAAGAGACAATAACATGAGATCAAGACTATGAACTTGCAGACTAGGTCTTTGATCTCAAATTTCAAGTCCACAATCAATAGAGCATAAAATCCTTGATCACTTACATGAGTTAAATTTCCCTACATTTTCACTTTTGTAAAATTGGTCACAGGAATCTCCAACTTCAAAGGGTTAGGATAGGAAGAGGAATAAAATAGATAATTGATAGAGGATGTACCTCTGAAGACAATTTTAAGACAGTATAAATGTGACAAAGTGCTACATGTTATTATGGCCTTTCCTATTATTGTTTTATAGTAAACAACAGAGTGTTGTGCATCTCTCTCTCTCCTTATGAATATGATTTATATCAGTGCATGCGATTTGATTATTGACTCCTGTGTTCTTGATGCTTAAAATAAGTTTTCAAAAATATGAGTTAACTGAATGTGTGCTTTGGAAGGGAAAATATTTAGTTACATATTTCAGGAATAGTAGTAAAAATGTTTTAAATCCACTCAGTTGGGCATTCAAATGTTCTTTCATTCCAATTTTTTTGATGTTTGCCAAAAATCTAACAATAGCATCTATTTAAAGTTATCATCTTGTATCCAGACAGCAATTATTAGGGTACAAATGTTATTTCAAAAGAGTTAGAGTTAGTGTAGAACAAGTGAAGGATTAAAGAAGGAGCAGGAGGAGGTAGAGGAGAAGGAGGAGAAAGAGGAAGAGAATGGAGAGGAAGAGAATTATGAGGAGGAGGAGGAAGAGACGAGAAAAGAAGAACAAGAACAAGAAGAGGAGGAGGAGGAAGAGGAGGAGAAAAAGAAGAAGATGAAGAAGAAGAGAAGAAGAAACAACTAGTGACTTAAATAACCCATGATTATGCTTATAGCTCATATATTGATATTTTATATATTTGAAAATTATTTCAGTGAGACCTATTTAGTGACATTGCTACATCTTTCTCATTTTAAAACCACATTGTAAGAGAAGTGTCAGGATGAGGAAGCAGAAGCTGGGCTCCTGGAGTACGATGCAATTCAGCAATGATGCTGAGGTCTCCGGATAGTTGCTTCAGGTGTATCTAGGTTGCTAATTCTGGTAACAGTCCTAAATTTCGCTACAAGAGAAGTGGGATGATCTGATGCATAGGTACTTAAAATATTTAGAAGTTGAAAGTGAAAATGAATGTGAAACATAAAATCTCTATTTTAATTATTCACTACTTGAAGACAATGCACAATTCTCCATTTTGCCTGAACCCAAGAAGAACCCATCTAAGCCAGCTGTCTGTATTGGCCATTGACCACACCCATGCTTGGAGCCCAGGGTTCCCTTGGAAGAAAGCAGAAAATGTGAGACTTTTATGTTATTCCTACACTGAGGCTTGCACCTGCAGATTGCTTTCTGGAGTTTTCCAAAGGACACTTTCAATCCCCTTAAACAAAATGTAATTGGTGAAGGGACTGTAGATCTACAACAGAAGGCTGTGCTTGTGAACAAATCCTTATTCACCTGGCCACAGACCTGATTGGGTATTCTCCAGCGAATCTGCTTTGTAGGGAAGATATCATTTGTAACATTTTATAGCTTACAAGTAGTGACTGTGGCTTTGTATCAATTGTAAATTCTTTCAATAGACTTTACATTAATTATATTTAGGGTATATAAGTTTAACAAACTTTATTTTATAATTACTATGACGGCAGGTGCAGGGGCCAGGGTTTATAGCCCCTGGCCTGCCGTGCTGGTCCCCCCCTGGGGCGTGCTGATAAAGTGACTGAGACTGGGCATGGTGGCACGCGCCTGTAATCCGTTTGGGAGGCTGTAACAGGAGGATCACTATGAGTACGATCCAGTAGTGAGAGCCTGAACACCCTGTAAACCCTTCTCTACAAATAAAAAAAAGAAAAATTTGCTACTACAGGATGTTGTTTTCTTCTCTTCTCTTCTCTTTCTCTGCTCTTGGAGTAGAGTCCTAGGGACTGAATCTAGAGAGCACCAAAAGACATCCCCAGACATTTTTCTTTTTTTCTGTTGCAAGACAGGGACTCATTAAGTTCCCAGGAGAAGCTTTCACTAGCGATCCTCCTGTCTCAGGCTGAGATTAGAGGCATTTGTCATTGATGTAAAGATTTGCTTGACAGTGTTCATCTTTTGCAAGCAAAACACAAACTGTGGCTTTCCAAAATTACAGTACAGTGATCCTATGTAACAATTCAGCAATGGAAAGCACTATGTCTATTGTGGCAATTCAACACTGGTACTTCTCTAGACTTCTGCTGTGGCAAAATTAAGAAGCTTTTTAAAAAGAATAAAAATAAAAAAGAAGCTTTTTGTGTGCTTCGAAAAGTCAGAGAATGCAATTAGCCTGGGTATGAACTATATTTAAATCTGGTCACATATTAAATAAATCTATGTAAATATGACTGGCATTGGCAAATATGCATAATGTTACTAAATATTTTCATTTTATGTCAAATATTTACATCTTTTAATAGATCATGTTTATTTTACTTATTAAGTAATTGTTCATCTCTTTCTGTGTCTTCACCATAGTATTTATATAAAAGAAGTCATAACATAATGACAGTGCCACCTATGTTTTGTTAATGTATTTTAAATTACTGCACTGACAGTTTGCTTTACACTTTGTGCTTTGTATTTTTTTCATTTTTTAGGGAAACTTCTAGAAGTATTTAGTTTTAGAAGAGTTGTTAAACATGTTCAAGAAGTTACATTATTCAAACTATCCCAAGCAATAGTAAAGGACATCAAAAGTCCAGCTTGGTTTGGTTTTTCTAAAGAAGGGCATCAGATATATGAGGGCCAGATGTGTAGAATTAGAACAGCAAGGCTTCCCGAGGGTGGAGCAGGTGGAGTAGAGGAGGCCCTGAGGAGCACATCTGGCTACTGGCCCGCGTTCTTATGGGGTGTCATGTTGTGTGGTTTGAAAATAGTGATGAACCTCCCAGATGAGTTTCTCGGAGGGCTTGCGAATTCCTGCATTCTTTGGGGAGGGGAGGTGGGCTCCAGGTTTCCTTTTATGGTTGAGTTACATTGAGGGGACTGTACAGTAATTGTACTCATACTCGGTTCAAGAAAACTGCTCATTTAATCAATGTCATTAGTTATTAATAAAATAATACAACTTTTACACTGTCTTCTGAGATACTTCTAAGTATCTACCTACAAGAAAAATGCATGTCACTGTGAGTATCTAATTATCTGTTATTTCACTTTTCTGGCCTGGGCTGAGTACCTACATGTGTGTTTGTGTGTTCTTCAGTTCCTTATAGGTTAAACTCAAAGCATTATCCAAATCTTATGCTGTGGGAATTTTCTTAAGTTGATTTTCTGAAGGGGACCTCAGGCCAGGCAAAGATGAGAAAGTATTTACTGCAGTTGTCTCCTTTAGAGCTCACAAAGTTTGGTTTCATCCAACTATTTAGATCAAAGTTCTATTCTAATGCTCTCAGGACATCTCTAGGAATTTTAATGATGTTTAATGATCCTGAGTCCAGAGGATGAAGATACTTCAAAGGCATCTTGTGCGCAGGCTGGGACTCACTGTAGTGTTCACCATGACCGTGGCCTCATTGCCATCGGAGGTCCGCATTGCTGCGTAGTCGTGCTGCATGTATTTCCCTGAGTGAAAGCATCTCCCTGCCGAAGTTTGCTGTGCAGTCTATTTATAGTGGGCTTTCTTTCATCTACTTGAAGCAAGCTTGAGGAGCCCTCCAAGCAGGGCTTGCTAATGGCTTTTATAAAGGACAGTCAGCCTGTGCATTCTTTACACATCATTGAGTTTTAAAGTGCCAGACTGTGGCAGCTTACTACATAACACGGTCTCAATAAACCCATCAATTGGAGACTTGGCTCAGCAGCATTTCAAAAGTCTCACACTGGTCCCAGGTGCATTTGAGGAAAATGTCCCTTCTCAGCGGGTATATGTGAAAATCTAAATGCAGTGTTAGCCCTGGTTAGAAGAAAGGCCCAGAAACATCAAGGGCCCCTGAAAGTGCAATCCAAAAATCTGCCTTTGAACCTGTTTTAACAACTCCCATTCAACTCTGTGAGGAGTCGGAAGTACTGCATCAAGGGCCGGTCTTTGGAGCTTGAGTTTTATGCTCTTAAATAATGCCAGTGACCTTTATTCAAGAGCGGGGTCAGCTAAGGGCAACCTTTCAGGTGGAAGATAACTCACTTGTAATAGCAAATTCGGGACTGAAGAGTTAGAGCTTATTAGCAAATAGACTCAATTTAGGTGTGGGCTGTTGTGCTGAAGAAAGGGGATGCCTTGGTAGCTTGGGGTCAAAGTTGATCTTTGTATTCAAATTTCACATCACTCTGGAGCCCCAGTCCAGATGATAGACAGCTTCTCATTTTTGTAAAGATATTCTAACTCTTAGAACGTACTGCCTGTCTGTCAGTACTGATAACTAACTCCTTGCATCACTCGGTTCTTCTGTACACTCATTCAAAGGGTTAGCAAGCTATTTAAAGGGATTTGAAATTAATTGTGCAGGAAATACAAATTAATAAAATGATTATAAGGAGAATAATTTTCTATGGTTTAATAGGAACACAGTTTGTAAAAATGAGAACCTCGAGAAGAAGAAAAAAGAATGTAAAAATAGAATAGAAATTATGAAGGTCTGGCCAGGAGAGAGAAAAGAAAATAAATAGAAAATGAGAACAGTACACCAAAAGGATTTTATGATGTATTAGATATAAGCATAAGTTGCCCAGAAGAAAGAACAGTGAAAGAGAGGACTGCTGAATTTATGGAAAGGAACATTGAATTTAGAAACACTTTCTTATTACCCTCATGAAACACCCCTAGGGCCGGGTAGATGGCTCAGTGGAATAAGTGCTTTCCTGGCAAGTGCAAGGGCCTGAGTTCAATCCCTGGCTCTGCCAAAGGAAAAAAAGAAAAGAAACACTCTTGTCTGAAAAAGAAATGACTGCATGGAGAATGTGCCTGGATATGCACATGCGTCTATTTAATCCTGACAGCAAAATTGGTAGCTGAACATTATGGAGACTTTATAGATGAAAAAAACAGATACATGTATTAGAAAAGATTTAGAAACCTGTGAAATTCCACAAATGAGTGAAAGGAAATGTGTTTTTCAAGTTTAATTTTTGAATTCTTCATCAGATTTGCCTTTTATGCATAGTACTTGAGTCCATGAACTAAGACCTGGGACCTATTTTTATCTTAATTGCCCACAATGCTTTATTTTGCCTTTTTTTTTTTTTAACCAGCAATGAAACTGAGGGCCCTGTGCTCGGCAGGCAGATGCTTTGGCTGCTGAGTGATCTTCCTGGCCACATGCAAGTGATTTTTCTTTCTCCGTCAAGAACAGGAAAAGCAAAACATATAAATAGGCAAAGCAAAAAGCATAAAACTTTGAAATACTGGAGTACAATTTAGAAGGTAAAGTTACATTGGAATGACTGGCCTGGTCGAGAAGGGATATAGCCTCTGATTCCATCGAAATGAACAGCTCTATTAATACCATCTACTTCTGAAGTTATTGTAGTATAAATTTTCTTTTCACATTTTATTTTCTCCTCAAAATGCCTTTTTAGAGGAGATAGAACTGCTTCTTTTTATGTTCATTTACAGGTAAGGAAATTGAGATTTTTCTTTTTAGCCATTAAATGCCAAAGCTAGAACTTGAACCTTAATCTCCTGTCTCAAATTCTGGGATTCTTTCCACAAGCTCCCATTACCTAAGACAAATATGGTAAAATATCAGAACGCAGGCAGTTTTTATCATGAAGTCTGACTTGGAGAGTTAATTTTTTAAACTGCCCTTCGGTCTCTGAAAGGTTTTAAAGAGGAAGCCGCAAGCTGGGAATGCTTCATTTATCAGATCTCTCTGACAAGGAATAAGAAGTAGTTTGGAATTCCCTAGAGCTCCGCATGTCTATTAAGCACTGACAGAGCTTCCTGTAATTAAAGGCCATATTACGTTTGGATGGAAGTGGCGAGCTGCCTTCTGGAAGCATACCGCCATATGTAAGCCTTTATTTAATAAAAAAGAAATTAGAAATCAATTGAAAGTGAGATTTGTGAGGATTAAGATGTTAAATAAAGCTTTGTTCAGGACAGAGTTGACAAAATGTCTCTGAGTGTGTACAAAGAGAAGGCGCTACTGCAGTTGTACAAGGGATTTGATTTTTGGAGTGGGTGCAAAAGAGCGATCTTTGTTGATCAGAGCTGGAATTGTACAGAACTTTTCAAAAGACTTGGCAAACAGATGCTTTTAAAAGCTCTTACCAGCTCAGTCTTCACTACTAGTAATTTCCGACAAGGCGGGAGGTCAGAGCAGTAATGTTATTTTTGTTTCTTTGTCTGTAGGCCTGTCAGTGAACCACTGTTAAGAGAGAAGCCCAAGCAGAATCAAGAAGCTCCCGTGGCACAAACACATCAGTGTCAGTCTGAAGTTGGAAGCTTGTTTCCAGCACGAACTAAGAGTTCAGTTCCTACCCTACTCTTTCTTTTCCTAACCGCATTATAAAGCAGATAATATCCATAACCTGTCTCCCAAGAGATGCAATTTTGTTTGTGTTGCTTCCACAGATTTGTAATTTCTCATGCCATGCTGAATCCCAGGTACATTTTCATCTACAGCAAGACAAGATAGTCGAGAAGGGATGAGTGGAGGCTCTGGTGGGTGAAGCTGTTCATCACGGGAAAGGAGCTGTCAGAGCTGGGAATCCCCAGAAAAGAACTTGAGACAAGGATTTCAAGGGACACTCTGAAGCAGTCCCCCTTGGGGGTGTGGCTATGGGGAGGCCGAAACAGGACAGGCTAGCCACTGTGTCTGGTGGTGTATAGCCCCTCGAAACTCATAGTATACTCCAGTCCTCCATGTGACAGCTTTCAGAGATGGAGGTCTGGAGGAAGTGACCAGATGGTGAGGGCTCCTCCTCGTAGAGGGAATTCACACCCCTACACAGGTGATTCCTTGTGAGCTCCACATTACAGTCCATGAGTAGACAATGCTATGTCAACTGAAAGCTGACTTTCAACAGGCACCAACCTGCTGGAGCCTGGATATTAGACTTCTCAGCCTCCGGAGCTGTGAAAATCATTTGTTCTATTTTTCTGAGATTTTTTGGAGAGCAGCCTGCATTGACTAAAAAATAAGCAAAGGTGCAATTCTAGCATCACTGTCATAAGGAGACTCTCAGCACCATATTTAAGGAGAAGCAAAGAACCCTGAGGTCAGAGAGGTAGGGTTTCCATTTCCAAGCCTTGCGGTTGTTGACTAAGGTTGTCCCCAGGTACTGTCAAACTCCAGCAATGCCAGCTATAGTAGTCTGAAGATGGGATTGGGTAGAGTCTCACAGGCATATTGGAATAAATGTATTTCAAAGGTAGGGAAGACAGTCACATGCGCAAGCATACAACTATACACACACATGCAACCCAATGAGGTCTAGTAGGCAGACAACTAACTGCTGAGAAAGCTGTTGTTTTCAATGAAAATATGTAATTTGCCTTAAAGACTGTCTTTTCAAAGATTCCATAAAAAATCCCAAAACTCTTTAAAATCAGCAATGTACAAATGCCTGTGATTCATCTTGGAGTGCAAACATGCCTTTCAAGTTTGGTGAGTGGAGAAGATTGAGTCCTGCCCTGAAGATGGTGGAGAGGGAGAGTGGGAACTCATACTGAGGTGGGCACGATGGGACAAGCTAGGCTTTCATAGTGCACTAAATGCTGCCCTTTTCAGCTAAGTGAATTTGACTTCTGAATAGGACATTTTGAAATGTCTGCTACTATTGTTCCCAGAACTCCCAAGATGGTGAAGGTGAGAGGAGGAGGTGGCGGGATCCCACATACCAGTAACATTTTCAGTTCTTGGGGAGGAAGTAAATGTGGATTCGCTTTCCCTTCCCACTGCCTTTTTAAGGATGTACAAACTGCCTCACTCTGATGCCCCAGATGTGCCTGTGTGATCGGCCTTGGTGATTCTCAATTGCACAATGCGTTCCTGCAGCAGCGTAACTGGATGGCAGTTCTGCGCCTCCAGTAAGCATCGCTCCTCGCTGCAGCTCTGCTCTGCTTCACTGCATATGGATTTGGAGGATGGTTGCAGGCAGCAGGGTAGTAAGCAGCTGTTAAAGAGTAAACAGAGTCTAAAAAATATATATGTATCAACACATCTATGTGAATATGTTAATATTTAAATCACATATGTAAAAATATGAATATTCAAATATATGAATATTAAAATAACATACAAGTATATGAATGTCAAAATAATATACAGAAATATATGAATATTAAAATAACACATACAAATATATGAATGTTAAAACAATACACAGAAATATATGAATATTAAAATAATGCAGACAAATATATGAATGTTAAAATTATATGGAAATATATGAATATTGAAATA
>PVKA01017921.1:0-44824 GCA_004027165.1 Ctenomys sociabilis | reverse complement strand
GCATTTTTCCCCTTCTCTTTGTCATTTTGTATAGCACTGATCTTTGACCTTTGGTGTAGAGCTTTGGTGCAGCTATAACCTTAGCTTGTTATGAGATTCGGGTGGCAGTCTATTAAGTTTGAGATTTTCCAGGTATGCCTATCCTGGGTCTAGCTGTTGTGTTCAGTTCCTTTTCTGCTGCAGCTCCTTTGGTTCCCCTATGTTGGTTCCTGGGGTCAGCCCTCCTGTGTCAGGCAGGGCGTTCCCCAGGTGGGTGGGCCTGGGCTTTGGTGGGTTTTCTGGGCTCACAAAAGGATAGTGGATGATCTTATTCACTGAATAGGCTGTACTGAGCCGGCCAGCTTGTGCTGGGTCCGGGTCTACAGGCCGTAACCCAAGAAAACTGGGAAAGGTCCCTCTGGTGCAGTGGGCCTGGAGCCCTCACTCACAGGCCAGGCTGTGCTGGGTTTCGGTCTGTAGCGTGGGACCGTGGATTGCTGAGAAATGTCCCTCCAGTGTGGCAGGCTTGGAGTTCTCACTCCAGGCCGACCTGCACTGGGTCTGGGGCTGTGGGGTGGGACCAGTAATCACCTGGAAATGTTTCTCTGGCACAGTGTGCCTGCAGCTGTCACTGGGCCACAGGAGGTGACGGGCATCTTAATCCCTGGGAAATGTATCTCAGGCACGACGTGCCTGAGGTTCTACACTCACTGACCTTTGATGCCCAGAGAATCGGGGAAATTCCCACTCAATCAGTGGGCTTTAGGTCAGGGGATCCGGGGAGGTGTTGGTGAGTGGGTTCTGAGGTTTCAGGCCAGTCACTGGCTTCGAGGGGTTGGGGACAGGGATCCGCGTAGCACGTGTGGGAAGAAGCCAAAGGCTCTCCCTCAGACTCACCACACTCTCACTGATCTGGGAAGCCTGGTGAGTCCTGTAAATTCGCTCTCGCTGGGCGAGCTTGGCACAGGAACCAGGAGGCCGCTGGAGTCAGCCACTGTCTCAGGCTGGTCTCTGGCTGGTCGGGCGTGGGCGGGATGGAGCAGGATGGCGGAGTTGGCCGCGCTGTCTCTGGCTGGTCTCAAGGGCTGGGCGGGGGCCAACAACAAAATTTTAAGTGTGTAACATTATTCTAAGATAGAAGATGAAATGTAATCATAATAAATGACCAGAGCCAGGCCTGGTGGCACAAGCCTGTAATCCCAGCACTCGGGAGGCTGAGGCAGGAGGATTGTTGTGAGTTGGAGACCAGCCTGAGCTACAAAGTGAGCTCAAGGGCAGCCTGAACTGCATAGTGAGACCCTGTCTCAAAAAGACAAAAAATAAAATAAAATAAATAACCAGAAAGCAGAAAAAAATAATGTGGAAAATAACAATGAATACAAGTAACGAATGAAAAAAGTTGCAAACATAGAATATATTCAACCAAATTTATCGTAATAAAAAAATGGTATAAGTAAGCCTATTAACTTACAGCATTATTAAATGAATAAAAACGTGTGATTGGGCTTGTGTAGTATTCTACTTGGTTGAAAGTAATGGGATGTGGAAATATTTCTTTCCACACTAACCACAGTAAAACATTAGTTACTAATTAAAATTAATTTAATGAATTTTAAAGAAAGTACACATAAGAATAAGAAATTTTTTCAAGTAAAAAGAAATATATTATATTTTATAGAAACAGATTCTTTAAGAAGATGAAATAAACTTTACTGCATATATTTATAGTAATTAGATCCATCAATCTATCTATCTACCAATCTATAGCATGGTTCTATCTCAAACAATCTGATAAAACTTTAATGAAAACTTACTTATTTATATTTTATTTTAAAGATAATAAAAATATTTAGAAATCTATTATCATAACTAGAAACTCAACACTCTCAGTAATTGACTTATCAATCAAGAGGGCAGAAAACCATCAATTACATTGAAACTGAAAGTTAATTTGATTTAATTGCTATTTATAGAATGAACTATTTCAGAATCCCCATTTTAAACTTGAGTGGAACATACAACATAAAGCAATATAGAGAACATTTTAATCCTTTCTTAAATGTATTAAGTATAGGGTCTACAGGGTCTCACTATGTAGACTGGACTTGCAGTGATTCTCCTGTTTTCAGCCTCCCAAGTGCTGGGATTACAGGTGTGTACCACCACACATTCTCACAGTCTCCCCGTGCCCTGGGCATGCTGGGGATTGAATGCTGGCCACTGCGCTCTACCTAAGCAGGTGTTTTAATCCGCTGAGCTATCTGGCCAGCCTCAGAAGATATTTTATTCTATACTTAATTTTTTAAAAAACAATAGAAATCATAGAATATGTCTATGATTTTAATGGAATTAAATTGAAAAAAAGAAACAAGAAAATAAATGAAGATTTAACATCCCAAACTATCGAAAATCAACTTACTTTTAAATAACACACATGTGTAAATAGTGCTTCATTAAAAATTAAAAAACAGGGCCGGCGGTATAACTCAGCGGACTAAGCGCTTGCTTAGGTAAGCGTAGGAACCAGTGTTCGATCCTTGGTTCCCCTAGCCGCGCTGGCCCCGCCTTCGGGTGCGCTGAGCCGGCGATGCAATCCGGGCGCGGTGGCGCGCGCCTGTAATCCCAGCCCATGGGAGGCAAAAAGCAGGAAGATCACTATGAATGTGGGTTGCATGCATAGTGAGACCCTGCACCAAAAAAAAAAAAAAAAAAAAAAAAAATTAAAAAACAATTTTTAATGAAGGAAATGCAGCATAAAGATATCCATGGAATGCAGCCAAAGCAGTGCTTTGAGTGAAATGTACAGTATGATGCCCATGTCAGAGAACAAGCACTGTCTAACATCAGTAATGATGAAAGCTTCCATTTCAGGAAGTTGGAATAAAAGCAAGTTAATCCTAATGGGAAATTCTGAGGTATATTAAAATTTGGAGTAAAATTAAATACAAGGCAATAGGAGAGAAAGTAAAATGTCTAAATATAGCCCTTTGAAACATATATATCAAAATGAATGTTTGTATTTATTGTAATTAAGAATAAAGTAAAAGCTGACACATACAAGCAGTACTGTACAGGGAAGTGTCACCATTACTGATGACATCATGGATATTAGAAGTATAAAAAGGAGTTATGAATAATTTCATGACCACACATTTTCTGAATTAGATTAAATGGAGTAATTTCTTAAAAGACACAAGCTACTAAAACTTTCATAGAATAAATGGTTAATGTAAGCAGCATATTTCTCTTCAAAGGACTGAATCAACAATTAACCTTACAAAGAAGAAAGCACCAGTCCCACATGGCTATACAGGTGAATTCTACCAGCTGTTAAGGAAGAAATCATGCCAGTTTTATGCAATCCTATAGAAAATATTAACAGAAGGAAAATGTCTTAAGATATCCTATGAGTCTAAAAACTTGGTTAGGCAATAACAGAATAAAATAAGAACACCATAAAAATGAAAAATTATTGTTCAATACCTTTTATGAAAATAAATAGGTGCAAAATTCTTCCTGAAGATAAATCTAATATTCTAGATATAATTTGTTTTCTGGGGCTGGCGAGATAGCTCAGCAGACTAAAACGTCTGCATAGGCAAGCATAGGGACAATAATTTTATCCTCAGCATCGCATCCCATGCCAGCCCTGCCCAAGAATGGGCTGAGTGGGCCAGAGTCTGGGTGTGGTGGTGCCTACCTGGAATTCCAGCACCAGGGAGGCTGAAAACAGGAGTATTACCATGAGTACAAGGTGTGTAGTGAGATCTTGTAACAACCAAATACATTAAAAGAAAGAAAGAAAAAAGAAAACATTTTTTTCCATGGTCAAGTAGGACTGATTCCACATCTACAAGGATATTTCAGCATCCCAAAATTCATTACTATAATCTACTGTATCAACAGTAAGACAAAATTCTCATGATAAAAATCATTGAAAAAACTAAACATTCATAAGTCACTCAGATAACTAGGATTAGAAATAAATACCCGCAATTTGGCAAGAAACATCTATAAAAATATATATCTAATATAATGTTTAATGATGAGGAAAAAAAGCCTGATTATTTTCCTCAAAGGGTAAGAACAAGACCAGAAGATTCTTTGTCATGACACATGTTTAATATCATAGAGAAGGAAGAGTGAGTTAGCAGGATCCAAAGTTAATATATGAAAACCAAGTTGATTTTCTAATTGAGAAATTACATTGAGAATTTAAAACAGTATGTAGTAATTATATCTGGGTATCTCCACAAAACCTAGATGGGGTTCTGCAGAGATGATTGGGTTATAGAGGCATCACATTTTCCATGGCTTAGGCCATGATCAACTTTTAGGCGAATGTGATGTTTGGGTGGTGGAATCTGGTTGGAAGAGGAGGGTACCTTGGGTGTGGCCTGAAGAGGTTTTCCCTCTTCCTAGTTCATTTTTGTCTCTGGTTTCTGGATTCCACGTCATAAGAATTTCTCCTCTGTGACCTCTCCTCAGCTTGTTTCATTGCCGTGCTGTCCTGCTCTGGGGCCTGCTGACTGTAGACTAAAACCTCTGTGAACTGTGAGCCAAAAATTAAACTTTTCCTCTTTAATTTGTTTATGGCAAGTGTTGTGCCCAGGGATGAGCAGTGACTGAAGCACAATGTAATTGTGCCTCAAACCCACTTAAAGTAAAAATCTCACAATAGATGTACAAAATCTATGAAAAGTGCAAAACTGATAAATAAAAGTATAAATAATGGAGAGATATACTTACTGTTTTGAAGACTAAAAATCATTAATATGTAAATTCATCCAGATCTATAGGGTAAAAATAACCTCATTCAAAATACTAGCAAGTTATTTTGTATGTATTGATAAACATACTCTAGTATTTGAGTATGAAGACAAAGGACAATATGCAATAATATCCAAAAAAGAAGAGCAGATTGAAAATCCTTTTATTTCTTATTTTAAAATTTGTAATCAAGACAGAACTTTTGGCAGAAGAATGGCTATATAGTTCAATGGTTCACAACAGAAAGCAAAGAAAAGTCATAAGCATCTTGAAAATTGAAGAAAGAAATTCAATGGAGCAAGAAAAATCTTTTCAACAAATGATGATGGAAAAGATACACATTCCTGTGTAAAAATAATCTACATACAGCATTTATACAAAGATCATATATTATTGAGAAGATAACATATTAAACAATGAAAATGACTTTGAAAAATCATTGAATTTTTAGATGTAACACCCAAAAGCACATTCAACCAGTGGAAAACATATTTTGTATTTCATTAACATAAAAAATTTTCTGTACAAATTAAGCTTTTATGTATGAAATGACAAATCATAGACAGAAGAAATGTTCCTAAGTCACATAGGTGGAAAAGGACTCATAAGTGAAACAGATAAGATCATTAAAACTCAACAATAAGGAAATAAAAAGACCCATTATAATTCTAAAATAATGTTAAAAACCCAAATAAGTTTTTGTATTTGTATATACAGAATAGTTAAGATAGATATGCAGCTACTTTCTCTTATCCTGTCTGCTTCTTGTACTATGGATAACCACTAGGAAGATAATAGTGTAAAATGTATTAATTATTGAAACTGTCCTATGAACCAGGTTTGAAACTGTTTCATTGATATTTGTATCTCAATAAAATAAAAAAAATTTAAAACCCAAATAACTGGTGACGATTACTGACAATAATGTAGATAATAAGAAGTCTCATGCCCTGTTTAGGGAATGCAAAACTGCACAGCCAGCTGGGAGAAATGGTCCAGAAGTTTCTTTTAAACTTAAATGGTGACACTGGAAGAGTACTCAACAGCTCACTTCCACATACAGTGTCAGCATTACCTAATGGCACAACCCAGCAATTGGACAGCTAGTAATTTTGTCAAATGATTTTACAACATATATCCTCACTAAAACCTACATATAAATGATTACAGTAGGTTTATAAATAACTATTAAAACTTCGAATCCACTAGGATGTCCACCTTAAGTTAAAAAAAAAAGCAAAATATGTTATATCTACAGAAAAACGTCATGATAATTTGGAATGAACTTTAAATAATACACACTGCCAAATAAAAAGACAATAAGGAAGCTCCATATGTACGATTCATATTAGATTACATTATATAGTAAATGAAAGCCTAGCTACTGTACAGTTGACTGTGTTTCTCATAGCTTGGGAAGATCATTAAAGGCAAGGATAATTTTAAGAAACGGAAGTTGTTGCTTATGACACTGTAATGATGAATGCATGGTACTCTGCATTTGTTAAAGTCCAAAGAACTTTTCTTCATCAAATGATGTAAATTTATGTAAATTTAACAAAATTAGAGATTGGAGGATCCCAGTACCATATGTAGAATGTATTAAATTCTAAAATAAATGTGGGGAAACCTTATTGTGTGAAAATGACTGGAGTTTGTAAGATTAAAGGAGAAAAAAAAAACAGATGAAGTGAAAAAAATAAATAAATACCTGTACTCTGGAATATCATGATGTATCCCATTGGCACTGGGGATAATTGTTCTGATGTTGCTATACACATATCCCAGAATTAAACAGTCACACTTGTGGGTAAAATTTATTTTTGAAAAATGACTTTACAAATAAACTAGAGGAGCTGAGAATGTTCTATGTGGTAGTGAAGTAGAGTGGTAGCAATGAGCATGAACTCGTGTTTGACGATATTATTTTGACAAAGAATGACATATAGAAAAATGTATGCATATTTATACATGAATTAGCATACACAAATGGATCCTTGCTCTATCAGCTCAGAGACCCTAGAAGCAATGACCTCCCAATGGGAAAATCTTATCTAGAACATAGCAATCTGTGTTCTTCCTAATACCATTAGGAAATAGCAAAGTACTGAGTTCTGAAAAAAGATAGTTTATTCTATAAGTAATGCAGGAAATATACAAATCCAACTGACAACAGCTTTAATATGGAAATCTAAGAGAGCCAAAAAAATACCCACACTCAGGGGACATGTTAAGTAAATGCAGCTGCTACCTGATAAACCAGTGCCAGAAAATATTTGAGCAAAAAAATAAATTTTGGATAATAATCCAAAGTATAAAGTAAATATCCCTGAGTCTATACCAATACAGATGAAAAATTAAAGAAATAAGTGGGAGAGAAAAGTTAACATTGTGATCCATAAGATTTTCAAAGAACAAAGTAGATACTTTACTGTTTAGAAGCAAAGCTTAACTCCCTACTTTCCGAGTCCTACTCAGAACATGACAGCGTACAGCAAGAATGGGGGAGCCACAGCAGTGAAGTTTTAGATGAGAAAAGTGACAATCACTTGTTCAACCAGATGTTGTAGGTCAACATCAACAATGTTAAGAAATGATGAAGTATGTATTTTTGCCATTTTATGATTTAAAAGATCACTTCACTCCTCTATCTTTGTTCCCATAATTGATATCCCTTCCTCCAAATCATGACAAAAACAGACAACAAACATAAGGAACATTCTATCTCGTATTTGACTGCATCTCCAGTGTGTCGAGGTCCAGAAAGAATGGCTATCTGCATGAAATCAATCAATAACAAATGCTGCCGAGGATGTAAGAGGAAGGAGGAACACTTCTACATCATTTAGTCTCAAGGTAAACTGGTACAACCACTATGGAAATCAGTATGGAGGCTCCTCAAAAGCTGAGAATGGAAATGTTGGAAGGGGGGAAAATCACGTGAGTATATATACACAGGATAGCTAAGATGATTGCACTGATAATTTCCATCAGGTTTTTTAAATAACTGTCAATGTTTAGAATTTTCACCTTGACTAACTCTATGCTGATATCTGTGATCTAAGCAACTGCATTGAGAACAGTAACATGTAATAGAAAATACATAGTTGAATACCTCTCATCTTGTTCTTTTAAGTGTGTGTTGTTTCTAGTGTCTTATCAATTGTTATACTGTCTTTAAAATAAATATTAAAAAAGAAAAAAAATATTTGGCCAAACTATTACCTCCTATGTGTTCGCCTGAAAAAGTTTGTCATCTATCACAGTGGTATATACATACCCATGTTTATAGCATCAGAACTCACAATAGCAAAATCTTGGAAAGATCCTGTATGTCCACCACAGATGAATGTATTAAAAATCTTTGTATTTATGCACAATGGAGTACTATTTTCCAATGAAGAAGGATAAACATGAATCATTTGTCAAGAAGTGGAAGTACCTTGACAGAGTAACATTAAGTAAAGTAAATCAGATATGCAAGCTTCAACATTTTCATTTACACGAGAAACACAAAGTAAAATAAAAGGCAATAGTGCAGAGACAGATCTGTTGCAAACAGGAAGCAAGCCAAGAGTTGGAAGGAGGAGAGAGAGAAAGGAGGGGAAATAAAACTCCAAAGGAGATCACATGTGTGACCTGTGCGTACCACATTCCCACTGTGGATGTGATGGTTATGTACTGTGAACATGCACAAAAACAAGGAAATACAAAAAATTTAAAGTTGCCAAAAATAAGGCAACTGAGAAGCTATTTCAACAAAAACAACTGGAGACATGACAATTGGTATTACATAAATGGGACTTTATAAGAAACACACATCAGGTAAAACTTGAAGAGATTTTTCTAAAATGGGGGCATCAGTGAAGAGCAATAGATCAATTCCAGTTCATTAATTATGAAAATGGGCCCTGTTAATGAATGTCAATAATGAAGGAAACTGGATTGCGTATCTCTATTTGGTTTTCTGCATTGACTTTTGCTCAGGTAAAACTCATCCAAGAAATAAAGCCTATTTTAAAAAGATTTATCAAGAAGAAATAAAGAGAAAGAAAGAAAGAAAGAAAGAAAGAAAGAAAGAAAGAAAGAAAGAAAGAAAGAAAGAAAGAAAGGAAGAAAGTAAAATTAGAATCAGCAAACTACAAATCTTAAATAACCTTAGAATAAATGATTTTGAATTTAATTCTTAACTACAATGAGCAAGTGGAAAAATAATAAATACATTTTGGAAAAAAGGCTGAGAAAATTTAGCACGCATGGATCTTTATGTTAATTTGCATTTTCATTTTTGATTTGACACATCACTGCTTGTACATGTTCATAAGACATAACATTATATTTCTACATATTTCATCCATGAAATTTAATTGCATAAAATGGACAAGATTTGCAAATAAGTAGTGCAATGAAAAACTTGTACAGGGCCGGGGAGATGGCTCAGTAAATAAGTGCTTCCCTGGCAAGCACAAGGGCCCAAGTTTAATGCCTGGTTCTGCCAAAAAAAAATAAAACCTGGTAAATTTATAGTTGAAACTACAAACTTTTAGATAATAATGTAAGTCAAACAAGATATTTCAATGCACCATGAACCTTTTACTATGAGATTTAATCATATGTATTAAATACTAAAAGATTTCAATAGCAGAATGAATGTATGTTTCAAATAATGTAAATAATAAAAACAGAAAAATTATGAAATTAATCATTTAAAAAGGAAAACAAAAGATGATTAAAAGCTCAAAGATAAAATACATAGTGCAAAATGCCACAGATACCTACTATCATTCATCAATTATATAATGAGTTAAATTCTACTCTAAGAATGCAGATATTCTAGGGCTGAGGAAATAGCTCAACAGTCTTAACATCTGCTTGGCAAGCTCAAGGTCCTGAGTTTGATCCCAGGTACTGCATGCTGTGCCGGCCCTGGAACCTGAGGCCTGCCCTGCCAACCACCAAAAACAGGTGTGGTTGAACATGCCTGTAACCTCAGTATTGGGGAGGATGAGACAGGAGAATCACCATGAGTCCAAGCTGTGTAGTAAGACCCAGTAGCAAATAAATGAAAGATTTTTAAAATCGCAGGCATTCTAGAATACCTTTAAAAAATCCAAACAAAATTGTTTTCTATAATTGACATAGTTTAAAATGTTGAAAAGCACTGAATGCAAAATTGTAGAATAACATATTATAAGCAATTATTACTTAAAACAAAGGGATTAAAGACATGTTATTATCAGACGATACAGAATTTAAATTGAATGATTTCTATAAGGCAAAAGGGAATATTTTATTTTGTTAAAAATAAAAGTTGGCAGGGCTGGCCAGATAGCTCAGCAGACTAAAGTGCCTGCATAGGCAGAGTGCAGAGGCCGGGCTTTCTACCCCAGGCCCCTCCGCTGGGGAGCGCTGAGATGGCGACTGAGATGGGTGTGGTGGCAAGGCCTGTAATCCCAGCACTAGGGAGGCTGAAAACAGGAGAAGCACTGTGAGTCTGATCTACATAGCGAGATTATGCAGATCCTGTAGACGCTATGCCAAACACATTAAAAAAAATAAATGAAAAGCTGGCCAAAATGATGTGACACATAAACTTCTATATGCACAGGTTTTTACATATTTTATGAAGAAAAATTTGTCTCTATCAAGGAGAAATAGATAAATAATATTAAAAATTTTAAACCTGTGTTACAAATCAGGAGAACAAATATATACAAATATTAATTAGACATAACATTTTATGAGCTTATGTATATGTGTAGGTTATATTTGAAAAGGAGGAATATTTGCTTTCAAACATATGTGCAATATCCCGGAACATTCATGGTGTATAAGAACATATGAAAAACATTACTGATTGTTTATTCAATAAATTTAATCTTTCATCCATTCTGTCTTAAGGGTCTTTCCAGAGGGATTTTTCACTTCAAACAGAAGTAAGTGAAAATAATTTATGAAAGTCTAGTCCACTGTAGAAAAACTTTTATCTCATACTAATACACTGATTAAGAAAGTCTTTTAAATATAGTATGAAGTTAAAGAAATTGATTCTTTGAGTTGGAAGACATCACATACTTTCTTGCTAAAGAATGAACACTAGAAGATGGAAAGAGTCATAGGTCAGACTCCAGGAGACCACTGGTCGAGCCAAATATTGCAGAAGGCAAGAATGTGCTTAAGGCTGGGGATGTAGCTCAGTGGTACAGCATCTGCCTGGGACCAAAATGTCCTGGATTGATTTCCAGTAAAGAAAGTGCTCCCAAGCATAAGAAGAGGGTCAAGTTTTGGATAGAAAACTGGACATCTATTTTTAAAATAAGTGGTACCAGAGACTTTTATTGAGATGCAGATTATATAGGGCAGAATTCACAACTTGCATCACATTACTGAAGTAAGTTTGAAAATTGTAATATTGGGATGTAAGTATATGAACTAGGGGGAAATATCAAAAAATTTGGCATTTTCTTTGAATCAAGTACCTCATGGCAAGGCCATAGTTTTGCCCATAAATTTTAATTTTCTCATTTGATAAATATTACCAATGAATTTTAAACATATGGCTGGAGGTAAGAAGGAATCTTCAGGCAGAGAATGTGAGACATTTTATTGGTGGTGAATACAAAATACACGATTTTAGATTATGGTAATTGAAAGAAATCATAATATAAGCTAATGATTTTCAAAAGGTGTTTGCTGAAGGCTGTTTCTAAAAAGTAGTGTTAGATCAGATGGAATTTTTGGCATAAAAGAAGCACTGATTGAAACTTAAGCCTTGTAGACGATGGAAATATACTTCAATTTTCCAAATTGTACTTTATCTGCTTGAACAAAGACATCGATGAAACTACAATTCTTTGATCTTCATGACTATTCTTGCTTTTTCTCTTAAACGAATGTGAGGAGCTACAGTGCTTCTAGGAATAAAAGACAAGGAGCAAATGTTCAGAGATGAATTTTTAACCTTCCATTCTTGGCAGTTTTCTAGGTAAATGCTACCCTTTTTACTCTTTCTGTGGGTCTACTGTCCTTTCTTCCTTCTTTAGGGACTGATTCTATGCGAGTATCAGAGAACAGTAAAACATGTTCTCTTATATGTACCTTGCTGAATTTGGCAGCTTGAGTCTTTGCTGAGTTATTTAATGGGTGAGAAAGAAGAGGAGGAAATGACTGGAAATAAAACTATAGGCATGGCTTCTCTAGCAGTTGAACCTTAACTGGATTTGAGGTGAAAATTTACACAGAGGTGACAAGCTTTCCACAACTAATGTAATAAAGAATGCACAGGTCAACTGAATGAAGCATATTATTGCTTGCGCTTCAGTCTATCACGATTTATATTGTTTATATTTCTCTGATGTAAAATTTCTCATTTTTTACAAATACCTTTGAATCTTCCTACATTGAAATGTAATAAAATTTGGGGAAAGGATAGATTCATACCTGGTATCCAATCAGGTGATTTTAAACTTCCCACAGTTGTATTTTTCTTCTATTGAAATCACTTACACTGTGAAGGGAGAAGAAGTGCAGTACAAAAATGTTAAGACCAGAAGAAAGATGTAGGATGAATGTAAACTGAGGCATACACTAAGTAGCTGATTATGTAAATGTTCACTGTCACAGTCAATAGAATCTAGACATGCACCCTGGAGAACTCAGTGAAGGGAAACTTTGCAAGAGAGGTGGGGAAAGAAATGATTGTGACACAAAGAATAAGGTGCTCTTGAGGACGTTAAAGGAGTTTAGAGAGCTATTTCCTGTCATATGTACAATAACACATGTTAATAATACATGTTAATAAAATAATACATGTTAAAAAGGAGGAGAAAAAGTCATCATTGCTGTGAAAGTATATAAAAGATAAAATATGAACAGTTGATTCAGACTTCAGTGCATGAAATTTCATAAAACCATAGAAAAGATACTAGGTCCTTGTGGTAAATTATAAAATTTTTAAAAAGGTAAACATTCCGTTCTTCTAAGTAGTTCTGATAAGTACTCTGCAAAGAAAAAAGACACATTAATTCTTATTATTCTAAATTACAATGCAAAGAGTAAGTTCTTTTATATATATTTTCCTTTGTTATTTATAGCTGATCACAGGAGAATCTAAAATTTTGGGAAAACATTTAGAGATAAATAAATTTTTTCATTAAATTTTTTTGTACTTTGAAGTAATCCTTTGTTTCATGTTTAGCTGCATTTCTTTGTTGTTTGTAGACTATGTAAGTCGTGGGGAGTCAGCACGTGGCCCTAATGCAGAGCTCTTTACTCTACTTTCCACTCCCTTCCCTCTCCTCCCGTCCACCCCGAGTCCACTTTCCTATTGCAGAGGCTATTTCATAGCATATGTCATTTACTTTGTTCTTCAAACTCTTTATATTTTGAGCTTATCATATAAAGGGGCATGTGCAAATTCAGCTTCTGTATTCCTGTTTGAGTCTCTACACTACAGGGTGAAATGTGGACTGCTGATGTAGGAAATAAAGCCGTTTCACTCAGGCTCCTTGTGAAGATTACCTTACTTAGCACCTTTGAAGTAGGAAAGGAAAAGAGCAACTGACTGTTCTTTACTCCAAGGAGGTGCTTCAGGATTGATGAGATGAGGCTCACTCGAAAGTCCCACTGTTGAGTCCAGAGCAGGGTTTTCTTGGACCAGATTTTTCACATTGACTTTTCCATTAATGATTTTCCTCAGGATTAACCATTGTCATCATGTTCATTTTGTGGCCTGAAATTAATTGGAATAAATAAGTTGTTGGCTGGAGAGGCCCTAGGTAAAGAAACAGTTTCATTCATTAGAGAAAGCAGATTCTGTTGAGAGCAAAAGGGAGGCTAACATGAAATGATTTTTGAGAATTTTAGATCAATGATTTGGTTTCATTAATTTAGTAAAACTTAAAACTAAGTGTACTGTCTTTCTGTCTCTGTCTCTCTTTCTGTCTACAGTTCAGGCCAGCCCTGTCCTCACTTCTGCAGCTCTCAGCCTGGTTTCAAACTCACAGGGATCTTCCTGTCTCCACCGCCAAGGGCCGGGATTACAGGTGTGGGCCACCATGCCCTGTTCTATAAATATTTTAAAAAGCAAAAGAAATATATGTCTTTTTATGTTAAAACAATTTTATTTTTAAAAATGTTACAGATTTAATATATAAACATTAATAATTAATATACACAGAATAATAGAGGATATTTGCATTCTTTTCTCCATTTTTCAATTATACTTGCCACTAACGAAGTGGCACCAGTTTGGTATACAATAAAATCCGAACATATTTTAAATATCTTATATTTCCATAAGAATAATTAGTTAACATAAATCTGGAGCAGTAGTATGGCTCATAGTGCAAATAGTCTTGGGCTGTGGAGATAGTTCAGTGGCATAAGTGCCTGCCTGGTAGGTGTAAAGTTCTGAGTTCAAACCTCAGCATAAAGAAAAAGAAAAGAAAAAACAACAACAACAACAAAAAAACAAATATTGTCAATAGTTTTACTTCTATGTAGATGATATTTTAAGTAAAATATATATTATAGTAGTTGACACTCCTTATGAGTGTATTGCTTATGCTGTTAAATGGTTTGTGCAGATTTTATATTTTAAATTTAACAGTATAAATATTTTACTAGAAATAAGCTCTCTTGTATTGCTCTTTTATTTTCAGAGGAACTTGCTTTAAAATTTAAGGAACAGCCGGGCATGGTGGCGCAGGCCTGTAATCCCAGCACTCAGGAGGCTGAGGCAGGAGGATTGTTGTGAGTTCGAGACCAGCCTGAGCTACAAAGTGAGCTTAATGCCAGCCTGAACTGCATAGTGAGACCCTGTCTCAAAAAGACAAAAAAAAAAAAAAAAAAAAAAAAAAAAAAAAAAAAAAAAAAAAAAAAAAAAAAAAAAAAAAAAAAAAAAAAAAAAATTAAGGCACAAAAATTCCCTTTTGTATGATTCTTTAGTATCTAGTGTCAAGTTTTAAAACTTTAAAATCATAGAACATTCCAAATTTATCTTATTCTTATATAGATTATGAGATTGTGCAATACAAATAGTACTAAAGAAAGAGTACAAAAGAGTGAGAGAACATAAAACAGAAGACAGAATTTTGACAATCATAGGTGTTCAATTTATAAAAGTAGAATATTTTCCCTTCTTGGGACAAAAACAAAGAATTACATGTTTCCTATTACTAATTCCAAGAGCATATGTGGTGTATAAACTTCTTTATTTACACTATCAAACAATAGTAAATAATTTATAATGTCCATTAGCCAACTTTATGTTCAGCTGCCTGAAAACAGTGGAATAATATTCCTAGGAAGCCTTTCACAATAGGTATAAAAAAATCCAATTAAATAGAAAAATTACAAAGCAATAAGCTTGGTACACTACCATTTGTGTGAGAAAAACATAAATATACACATAAATTTCTTAATGAATGGATTATTTCTGGGACAATACATATTTATGGTGTTGTTCATAGGAAAAAATGCTGGGAAACTGCAAAAGGAGAGACACTCACTGTATCCTTCTTGTATAAGTAAAAACTTGTGGTATGTGCATGTATTTACAATTCAAATGAATACTGTATTTCCCTCAAAATAAGATAAAGTCTTATGATCATGAGTTCCATCACAATTTGCATTCTTATTTCAGTAAAGTGTGATAAAAATAATTCAATATTAGTCTTTAATTTTTAAACTGATTTCCATTCATAATAATATTTGGCATGTTATCTTTAACTGAATACATTTTTATGTCCTTGTGGTACATAATCTGGCTAAAAGTAAGTGAAACTTAAGGTTAATTGATTTTATATTTAAAGCCACTATATAATTCATAAAACTAAAATATTTTTCAATCTCTAAATAATTTTTATACTAGTGAAATGAACCCATTTCTGTTATACCTTTACATTCAATATATACACAAGATAATTTTACATAAAAATGAGATATTAATTTAGAAGGGGAGTTATTTTATGTAAATAAAAATTTATGGTAAGTAAATATATTTAATAATTTTGCCCATTAAATTCTCATATTCCCCCATATTTCTTACATAAAATAGCTACTATTTTTTGAAATAAAATAGATGGATTTTTTAGCATATTTATGCCTTCGGGTTTTAATAACCCTGTATCACTATAGTCCTAAGAATAAGGTTTAAATGTCAATAAAGATTTGCAAATGTTACATCTTTGTAGTGATATTTCATGAGAAATGGAAGTTCATTACTTAATTTTTTAACTTGTACTATCATTTCGTAAAGCTTGTTGTTGCCAAAGCTCATTAGAACTGGTGACATTTCGTTACGAACTGAAAATATGAGCTCAAAAAGTAGCGAAGTTTTATGCCATCTAATCAATAAAGCAAAGATGTGGCAAAGGGTTCAAAATATTCTATGTGAATTGCACAAGGCAACCTTTATGTACTTCATGTAGTTCATATGATGTTGCTGCATAATTTACCATTTTGCTCTAATCCTTTTGCTCTAATCTGGTGGCGCTGGCAGCCTCAGACATTAAGGAGCACCGTGCTCCTCCCCTCAGTGGAAGTCATTAACGATCTTTAGACTCCAGGGTCCTAATCATGTAATTTATTAGCACCCTGTATTCTTTCTTAAAGGGAATTATTAGTTACTTTGTTCCTGGAAGAAGGCTGACAAAGAGAGTTGGCTTGTCATTGGTTTCTTTCAAGTTATAAGAAACTGTAGAAATGAGACAATTTACTCATATAACATATGGTAAAAATGTTTACGAGTATAAAGAACATGTCAAGTCTTAGTTGAGTGAATAGCAGGAGAAATGATTTAGAATTAAAATTAGAGAATTCTGTGACAGATATTACTTAAGCAATTGGCAAATATTCTTAGTATTAAAAACATAAAAATATTAAGAATTTTGAAAAACAAACCATGAGGGAAACAAAAAATGAAAATTCTTAATATAAAAGATTCCACTTCACAATGAAGGTCTAGCATTCCTCTCTAGGTAGAGTATAACTTCAAAATACACTTCATAAGGCACAGCAATACAAAATAGTCTAAACATTGAAGGACCTGAAATTACCTCTCAAGTCTTAAAAATCAAGTTGAAAGATATGTGCAGATGCACAATAATAGAAAATGGCAATGAGGTTTAAAATAATCATTAGCTAGTAACAAGCCATTGGATGTTTTAGTAATAATTTTAATCACAGTTAAATCTTCATGATATTGAGAAAAAAATGATACTTGTATGTAACAACTTGCCTATGCAAGTATATAAGGATCTATTTCAAAGAAATACATATTGTAAGGAAGCATCAAATTACCAGCTAATGTTTTGGTTAGAATTTTTTCTTTTTTTGTACTGGGAATCAAACTCATGACCTTGCACTTGCTGAGCTGGTGCTGTGCCACTGAACCCTGGCCCCTTTGGTTAGAATTTTTAAAATTTTCCTTTCTTTTGCATATGATACAATAAACAACATTCATGATCAGATTAAACACTAGTTATTTTAAACAAAAGATTGCAACAATTAGCTCTTTTGATAAAGCATGGACATTAGAAAAACTGCACCAAAGTGTGGTTTACCTATATGTAAAAGAGTATTCAGTCCTCGACACCTTCCTGTATCAGTACCTTTCCTATTCCATCTTTGATGCTCTCCCACTTCTGAGATACTGACTTTTCACCTTAAATCTCGGAAGGCCTGACAAGTAGTTTTAGGAAACAGAAAAGTGATGGAACTTTATTTCCTAACCTATCGCTCAAAAAGCCTTGTCTACTTCTGCGTTTGCTTTGTTTTGTTTTGTTTCTTGGGCCTGGCCTTGCTTTGGGGACATGGCTGGGTTGGCAAATTGCAGAATGTGAGAGGCACAGGGAGTCAGGAGACGGCCAAACCCACATATTTGAGAGAGAGCAGTCAAGAAGAGTCAAGTGAACCACCTGACCCACACTTTACTCCAGACTTAGCACAATCAAGATCAGAGAGCCATCCAACTTATGCAAAGCTTTGCAAGGAAAGATACATCTTTATAGGCAGGGCAAAGACAGCACTTTTGGAGCCAGTTTATTACCAAATTAGTGTATCAGCAGACAACTGAGACAGAAATTGATGCTTGCAACAGAGTGCTGTCATATAATTTATCCTTCTTAGTTCAAGAACAATTTGCAATATGTGGTACTGGCTTTTGGCTGGCTGTAGGAGAGGTCAGGAAAAGCTTGTGAAGTGATAATGCAGGCTAAAGATTTAATTGTTGCTTGGAAAAATGATGATGCACGTAACTTCATTGGAAGACAATTGTCAAAACTATTGCCTGCAGTCGGTAGCTTACAAGGTAGAAGATGTATCAAATGAACTTTTGGATTTGCTTCAGGAGATCTCTAGGCATAATGCTGAGAGTTCCAGCTGGATTTTCTAATTATGTAGAGTCTGTCAAGAACGTGAGCTAAAAAAGAGCTGGTCAGTTTCTATGCAGAATTTAAAGGGGGCAGATGTACAGACTGTAAAATAAAATAGTTCTCCATCTTCACTCTCTCTAGTCAAGAAATGGATATCAAAATAAACTATATTTTCAGTATAGATTAAAAGACCAAAGTTGCTCAAAGACCTTATGTTAAAAATGTTGCAAAAAATTTACAAAGCTGGCTTGTCCTCCAGGATAAAAACGTGTCCTGTTAGTGTTCAAAGAGCTCCAAATAATGTGATTAGAAAGAATTTGTGGAGCAGAGTAGCTAAAAATTAAATGAATTGCAATCGCAGAAAATTTGAAGGATTAGTAGAGACAAATTGTCCTCACCTTGATCTTAAAGGCACTGAGGTGTTTTTAACTGCAAGTGTTTCAAGGTAACAACCTTGGATAAAGAGAAGGTCAGTTCGGAAATGAATTTGGAGGTTGTAACTTTTGCTAACCTCTTCAAAATGAAGTGCAAAAGAAATGGTAAAGGAAGAAGTCCTCAGAAATTGTGGAAAATAATACAATGGACAGCCCCGCTACGGAGCACAAGGAAGCAAGATCTGGGAATGCTCACTTCCTTTTATTTTTATTTTTGTTTTATTGAAGTAAAAATATCAATGATATCAATGAGACAGTTTTAAGATACCTTGACAAGATGGATTTGCTAAATTAATACTTTGCAAACTGTTTTCATAATGTTTTGGTATCATAGAAGGTGCATACATGATATTATACTTACAGACATTATTATACCAGTAAATAAAGAGAGCGTAGCTCTTTGAGTATCTTATTCTTTATACCCAAATTACATCGAAGATTCAATAATTAATACTTTCTACTTTGTTATTTTCCTAGTGGTTGTCCATAGTACTAGAAGCCGACATAATATCCTGTCCAACCAACATTAGTGCACATCTTGCCTCTCATAGAATTATGTAGAAGCACGGTGTTATTTATCCCAACTGTACTGTCCATACACACACATCATGATTCTTCCTTTCTATACCCCTTCTTTTGTCTATATCTGTCAAAGATGGGCACTCCATTGTCATTCAACTAATTTAGATGCCGGAACTCGATAACACAATCCAACACAGTCCAGCATTCCACAACAATAGTGAGTTATACGAAGAAGTTGTAGACCATAGCGATTTACAACTCAACTTATTATTACGGCCCCAAGGTGTATGCTTCATTTTTATACTTTTCTGCTGGATGGTTAAGACCTAGATAGACCAAGACCTATATACCAACACATGCACTTTATGTTTCTTATGAGGTCAGTGAAGTCTCCTCAGGGTTTATCTTGTAGTCCTGTGCCTTATTCTGTAGATCCTTTGTCTGTGTCATCCACATGGATGAGTCACAGCCAACGCTTGACCAGTTTGCTCTCCATGAAAGCCTGAGAGAAAGTTTTCTCTCCATGTGACTCTCCCTAGGCACACTATTAAACTTCAATCTCTTTCCTCTGTGGCTCCATAAAAATGCTCACTTCTTTCAGGCAGAGCAAATGAAAAACCTGGTCTCCTTCCCAATTCCAGAAGGCTTAAGGTCTGGAGAATTCTGTGTTTTGTCTTTGTTCTTTTGAATGAAACATTTAATGGACCTTTCCTTTCCTCATCTCATTAGTGTGTCCTGATCAGTGATCATAGGTCCAAATTGACTTTTTAGTTCATAAGTCTCTTGCTCAGTGTGGCACCTCTGAAGTGTACTGGTGTAAATCACAAGACTTTGAGGACAGTACAATAACTAGAAGAAACTCTGGTTAGCTTTGACAAAATGAATGTAAATTGTGTGTGGATGATGTAGAAAATCAGGAGCGGAAGGTGGAGTGGTAATAGACATGTTAAACATGAGCACCAATTCTTCTCCCACTGGTTGCTTTTTGCTGTTAATTTTAATGCTTTTTTATGAAGAAGTCAGTTTCATTACTTGAAGTTTTGTAGGCTTTTTACTTGTTTTTGCAAATGAAACCCAAAATCTTTCACCTACCATACATTTGATCAACTAAAAGTAGAAGAATGATCCACACAATTTATAATAGTAGATTTATAGGTGATACAACAGAAATCAGAAAAATTGTCAGCTGTCTTAACATGTTGTACATGCAATAACCACTGGGTGGCTTAAGAACAACTGAAATTCACAGTTCTGGAATTTGAGTAATTTAAGATAAAGTTACTGAAAGATTTATCTCACAGCCCACTTCCTTGTTCCAAGTCTTCTTTCAATATTTTCACATGTTGGAACAGGCAGAAAGCCCTCTGTCAGGCTTTTAAAGACAATTAAATCATTACTGAAAAATTTACTTTGATGACCTGATCACTTCCCCAAGATCTGCATTTGCTAATGCTGTTATACTGATGGTTAGAATTTCAGCAAACTGATTTGGAGGACAAAGCATTACCATTATGTCTCCACCTGCTCTGATCCATACATCCGGGAGTCACGGTATGAACTAATTGGTGATTGGCTCATGTCTGAGTGTGGAATGGCTTGACATGGTGCATTAACATTACAATAAATAACTGATACAACTTGCTGTAGCAATTCTTAGTGATCCATTCAAACTGGATATTGAAAATTTCATTGTTGCTCATTAAAAGAAGGTTAGAAATTAGATGGATTAGCTTTGTTAAAAACAGAGAGAGTTACAGACCTCTCATTAGAAAACCACATTTAATGGTTTTCCATTGTTGCTGTGCAGAAGCAGGTGACATTGATTTTCTCTCTGTTCTGAATTCTGTCGGGTTACTTGGATGTGAGAAGAATAGAAGAGAGATAGAAACCTCTGGGGAATTACGTTGGCAACCAAGCAAGGAAGACACTGAGATAGCAGAGAGCTGCCACTGTCATGAGTGCTATGGAGACTTTAATATCAAACTCTGACATTCTGTTTACAAGCCCAGGGACTGTTGACAGCTGAGAGTAGAATTTTCCATTACTCTGAGTCCAAATAGAAAGGGTAGAAAATTAATAGATAAGAGTTGAGGCTCCTTTTCCACAACAGGAATAGTCATAACTATTATATGGGAAAAATAGTGTTGTTGCTTTATTTTTTAATCAAGCAAGTTTGGAAAATATTAAGCTAAACCAAGTGAAATAGAGGTATTTTAACTAAAGACTTGTAAGACTCCTTACTGTACAGTTTGCATTGTCAATCTCCTAAAGGAATATATACATATGATGTTCTACAAATTTATTTAGCATTAGGATTATTATATTGTTAAGGCCACTTTACAGGATTATATTTTTAAGCACACTAGGGTAATGCTAAGTACATTATTTGTAAAATGTGCAATTTTCTTTTCCAATTTTAAACTTTTAATCTTTTTATATATAGTCTTCTTATCAGAATCATTAATTGACATGTTTACTTGAGTTAAGAATGTAAAAAACCCATGATATTATTTTAGATACTCAAAATAGTTTTAGTTCTAAGTTTTTATAGTATGATGTCATATACTTAAATACATGTGTTTAATTATGTCAAGAATAAGAAATGTTTACCTTTGAGAGTACTGTGCATCATGCATTGTGAAATTTGTATGAATTAATCAGTTCTTTTAGGAAAGTTTATTTATTTTTACAGGGTCTCACTATGTAGCTCAAACTCATAGTGATCCTCCTATCTCAGCCTCCCCAGCTCTGGAACTGCAGGTGTGCACCACCATGCCTGGTTTCAGGGCCAGCATGGCATTTTGTACCGAGAATTGAACTCAGGCCTTTGCACTTGCCAGGCAGGTTCTTAGACAACTGAGATATCTCCCTGTCTCAATTAATCAGATCTTACTGTACAATCATTTCTCAAAAAAAAATCTCTGAGTCTAATATAGTCATAACATTACATTATATATATATATATATATATATATATATATATATATATATATATATATCATCACCATAAAATAGTATTACCATTAACATGCTATGCGTTATATTATTTAAAAAGGATGAAACTGAGACTTGGAGAAATATGTCCAGGCTATGAAACAACTTATTTTCATGTCTAGGTTTATTGAGATTCACAAATGAAAACTATTATATATATTTGCCATGTGTAGGGAAGGTCTTGACATATGTATGAACTGTGGTTATCACAAGGAATCCAATAGTGCATCCTTTACTGTACATAGTTATATTTCAAAAATAAAGCTCTTAAGACTTTTACCTGGAATTAGAGTATATAAAACATTTATTTGTACTGTAGTCACCGTGCTCATAAATTCATGTGCTGAACTTACTAATCTTATAAATGAAAATGTATGTCTTGGTATTTATTTATATATTTATTTCACTTTATTAGTACATGTTTTCAGTACTTAACAACTACATTTCACACAGGAAGCTGGCATATGTACAAAAGATATTTTAATTCTGTTTTGACATCTTTTTCCCAATTTTCCCCCTCCCTTTATCTCTTGGTCCTCCTCCATTTTGCAAAAGACAAGTCTCATTATTTTTATTCACTTTTAACCTTAATTTTCTTATTGTCCATTATGTTTTATTTAACTGTTTAAATATGTTTTGGATTCCCTGCATAATAGAAACTATGTGATAGCTAATTGGCCTGATTTATTTTATTTAACAGTAAGGTCTCAAGGTGCACCTCTTCTCCTACAAATGACTCAGAGTCACACTTTATGTCAGATTAGTACTTCCCTGTGTGTACATACTGCATTTTCTTTTTGTGTTCATCTATTGAGGGACACATAGGACACTGCAAAATTTAGCTATTATGCACTGTGTTGCTGTAAGCACAGTTATGTAAATATAAAATGAAATTTTCAATTCTTTCGAAGAGATCTCTAGAAAGGAATGGTTGGGTCACCCGCAATGTCTATTTTTAGTGTTCTGAGGAATGCCCATACCTATTTCCTTAGTGGTTAGGCCACTTTCCATTCCTGCCAGCAATGTAGAAGGTCGCCCTTTCCTCCATAGTATCATCAGCAGCATCAGTTGGTTTCCTGATGATAGACTTTCTTTCTGGAGTTAAGATGTAGACTTTCTTTAGTTGGTAAGTTTTCTATTGCAGTTTCATTGCTTGTTCCTAAACTATTCAGTTTTTATATCTTCCATAACTGGATTATGCAGGGTTTATTTTGGTAATTTCTATGTGTCTAGGAATTTGTCCATGTCATCTGAATTTCCAATTTATTGGAATACTGTTTCTCTAAGTAGTTACAAGCAATCATTCGAATTTCTATGATATTCTGTGTATCAGTATTTCATTTCTAATTGCATTGATTTGAGTCTTTTCTATCCTTCATTTTGTACAATTAATTAAGAGTTGTTTATTCTGTTTATTTATTCAAGAAACCAACTTTGTGATTCATAGATTCTTTGTGTTTACTCTAAATTTAATTAACTTCTACACTGCGCTTTATAATTTCCTTTCTTGCACTATTTTTTGATTTGGATTGTTCTTGTTTTTCTTGAAACTTGAGTTGAGAGCATTTATTAAGTTATATACTTGGATTTATTCATTTTTTTGGATGTGTGAATTCATAGCTCTCATCTCACCTCTTAGGACTGCTGTCATTATATGCAGCAAGTTCTAATATGGTACGTTGGTACTATCGTTTGGTTGTAGGGACCAATTTATGCTTTGGTTTTCTTAGGGACCTCTTGATTACATAAGAGTACCAGAACTAGAACATACTAGTTCTGCTGTTCCATCTCTTTTCACGATTTCTGTATTTCTTTGGTTTTTGTTTTTGTTGGCAGTTGATAGCTAATTTCATTGCAATACAATCTGAGAATAAAAAAATGACATAATTTTTTGCCAGGCAAGCTCAGTAGAATAAGTGCTTGCCCAGTAAGCTCAATGTCCTGAGTCCAATCCCTGGTCAATAAAAAATGGATGTAAATATTGTCCATTTATTTGAAGGTTTGATTCAATTCTTATATTTCTTTGTTGAATTTTGTCTAGTCAATGTATTTGTTACAGTAGAATATTAAGTTATCCCACTGTAATTTTGTTGTTTATCCCATATTTATGTGCAATAGTGCTGTGTTATAAAGGTAAGCATGCTGGTGTTTGGCGAATTTATGTTTGTAATTATTATCTCAAGCAATAAGTCACCTTTGCATTTTCTGATCAGTTGCTTGAGTCCACTTTGTCTGTTAATAAGATAACAAATCTTGATTATTTTGTGGTACTTCATGCATGAAATATTGTTTTACATCTTTTATCTAAGTCTGTGAATTTTTTCTCCTTAAATGGGCTTTTGTTTTCTTTGTATTTTTTAGGGGAGGATATACAGAGTGTTCAGGGTCTCACTACTAGATCAGACTCCCAGTGATATGCCTGTTTATAGCCTCCCAAAAGCTGGGGTTACAGGCCAGTGCCACCATGCCCAGTTTCAGTTGCAGTCTCAGTGCACCCTGGGGGCAGGAGCTCGCACTATAGGACCAAGGATTGAAACTGAGCTCCTGTGCCTGCTTCCAGGAGATTTAATTCACTGAGCTATATGGCCAGCCCTTATATGTGCTTCTTGAAGGCAGTTTACCATTGGTTTTTTTTTTTTCCCTTGATATATTGTACAAATTTGTCTTTTGGTTAGAAAATTGAGAGCATTCATTGAGGCAGTTAATTTTTAAATGTGCTGACTGATTTCTGTCATTGTATTATTTACCTGTTATTAATTATTTTTCTTCATCTTAACTTCTCACCTTCCCTGGTGGATTCTTCCTTCCTTCCTTCCTTCCTTCTTTCCTTCCTTCCTTCCTTCCTTCCTTCCTTCCTTCCTTCCTTCCTTCCTTCCTTCCTTCCTTCCTTTCTTTCTTTCTTTCTTTCTTTCTTTCTTTCTTTCTTTCTTTCTTTCTTTCTTTCTTTCACAGAACCAGGGATTGAACTCAGGCCCTTGACTTGCCAGGCAAGTAGTTATTCTACCAAGCTATTGATTCATCTTATTATATTTCTGGTATTATTGTCTTCATTGTGTCTTTCAAGAATATACTTGAAAATTTGTGCTGCTAGTTTGGTACTTTCTTCAGGTCTCTGTGCAATAGACAAATCTTATTTCTATATTACTTTTGAATGATAGAGAAGTTTGTGTTGGAAGTTGTTTTCCATTAGGACTTGAAACACCTCAACTCATGTTCTCCTAATCTTCGAATTCTGAGTTAAGATGTCTCTGTAATTATAAAGAATTTACCTCTATAATGTTCTGTTGCTTTTCCCTGATAGCTTTCTTTTTTCTTCTTTGTGATTAGTTTTATTTTCCTTTTTCTCTTTTATGCTTAAAATATCTTAACAAGGGTGGGGAAGGAGTGAAGGAGTTACCATATCTTAACAAGAGTGGAGGAGTAGTGAAGCAGTTACAGCATTTTATTTTTTTATTGATTCTTTTTTTAAAAAATTATGTTTTATTTATTTTAATTGAAGAAAAATATCAGTGAGACAGTTTCAAGACAAATTAACAGGACAGATTTGCTAAATTAATGCATTGCAAACTGTTTTCATAATGTTTTGGTATCATACAAGGTGCATACATGACATAATACTTACAGACATAATTATAGCAGATGTCTCTAATCAGTGAATTAAGAAAGTGTAGCTACATACTTATCTTAGTTTTTTAGCTGAATTATATCACAGACTCAATAATTAATACTTTCTATCTTGTTATCTTCCTAGTTGTGGTCCATAGTACTAAAATCTGACATAATATCTTGTCCAACAACCACCATTAGTGAAAATCTTGCTTCTCATAGAATTATGCAGAAGGATGGCACATTTATCATAACTGTACTGTTTATATACACACATTATGATTCTTCCTTTGTATACCCCATTTTTTGTCTAGACCTGTCAAAGATGAGCACTCCATTGTCATTAAACCAATTTAGGTGCCTAAACTTGGGGACACAATCCAACACAGTCTGGCATTCCACAATAATAGTGAGTTATCTGAAGAAGTTGTAGACTGTAGCCAATTACAGCTCAACTCATTATTATGGTCCCACATTATATACCTCATTTTTGTAGTTATCTGTGGATTGTTAAGACTAAGATAGATCAAGCCCTATATACCAAAAGATGTAGCTTTTGTTTCTGTTGAGGTCAGTGAAGTTCTCTCAGGGTTTATCTTATAGTCCTGTACCTTATTCTGTAGATCCTTTGTCTGTGTCATCCATGTGGATGAATCACGGCCAATGCTTGACCAGTTTGCTCCCTGTGAGAGCCTGAGAGAAAGTTTTCTCTCCATGTGACTCTCCGCAGGCACAATATAGATTATCAATCTCTTTCCTCAGTGGCTCCATAATCTCCTTGATCAGAAAATTTGGGGCACAACTGAGTTTTGTGATGTTACAGTACAGGTTCTCCTATGTCCTGAGTCTTCACTGACCTTGAAAGGCTAGGGACAAAATGTTAGCTGGCTTTGCAGCTCTTCTATTTCTATAATTTTGATCTATGAACTTAGGTTGCTAACCATCCAGAAAAAAAGCTGATTAGTACCCTGCAGCATATGCCATTCAGTTTGCCCTAACTATCTGACTCAATTCTTTTTAGTTGTTGTTGTTGTATATTTCTATTTGTATTTCTTCTTTTAACTTCTTATACTTCTCTTATACTAGGGAGATTATATATTTGCACATGTGTGTCTGGTTTATTTCACTTATGAGTATATGTTCAAGTGGCATCCACTTCAATATAAATGCTTCAAGTTTATCATTCTTAACAGCTGAGTAATACTCCATTATATAGAAATACCACATCTTTTTCAACAATTCCTCATGTGGTGGGCATCTTGGTTGTTCCCAAAATTTTGCTATCACAAATTGTGCTGCTATAAACATAGGTGCACATATATCACTATGATATAGCGTTTTCAGTTCCTTTGGGAAAATTCCCAGTAGGGGGATAGCTGCCTTGAATGGGATTTCCAGTACTACTCTTTTGAGGATTCTCTACACTGATCTCCACGGTGGTTCTCCTAGTCTACATTGCCACCAGCAGTGGAGAAGTGTTCCCTTTTCCACACAACCTGTCCAACATTTGTTGTTGGTTGATTTCCTTATGATAGCCATTCTTTCTGGAGTGAGATGGTATCTCAGTGTTGTTTCAATTTGCATTTCATGGATGGATAGTGATGTGGAGCATTTTTTCATATATTTATTTGCTTCTTTAATTTCGTCCTCTGAGAAGTGTGTATTCAACTCAGACGCCGATCTGTGAATTGGGTCTTTAAATTTGAGGTCCCTGTTATATCTTAGTTCTCTATATATTCTAGATAGCAGCCTTTTGTTTGATTGCTTATAAGTTAGGATTTTTTCAAAATTTGTGGGTTGTCTTTTCACTTTGTTGACAATTTCTTTTGATGTGAACAAACTCCTTAAGAAGAGTTGATCCCAGTTGTTGATTCTTTCAAGTGTTTCCAGTGCAAATATATGTTTGTTCATGAACTCTTTACCTGCCCCTATGTCTTCAAGAGTTCCTCCTACTTTCTCTTCCAGGAGATTGAGTGTTTCTGTTTTAATGTTTAGATCTTTAATCCATTTTTCACTTTAAGTTAGTATATGGTGATAGAGCTGGGTCAAGTTTATTTTTTGGCATATAGAAAGCCAGGTTTTCAACAAAATTTCTTAAAGAGGCTGTCTTTCTTCCAGTGAGCTTGTTTAGCCCCTTTGTTGAAGATCAGATGGCTGATTGTAATCATACATGGCACTGCGCCTTCTAATTCTCTGTTCTATTTTGTTCCCAATACCATGTTGATTTTATCACAGTGGCTTTGTAGTATAATTTCAAGTCAGGAATTGATATGCCTCCTGCCTTGTCTTGATTGGCGAAGATTGCCTTTGCTATTCTAGGTCGTTTGTGGTTCCAAATAAATTTTAAGAATGATTTCTCTATGTCTGGGAGGTATGTTGGTGGCAGTTTGATAGGGATTGCATTAAATCTGTACAGCAATTTTGGGAGTATGGCCATCTTCACTATGTTTATTCTTCCTATCCCGGACCATGCAGTATCTTTCCATTTTCTGAAATGCTCTATAATTTCTTTTCTTAGAGTGCTGTAATTTTCTGTGAAAAGATATTTGACTTCCTTGGTTAAGTGAATCCCAAGGCATTTCATTTTCCATAGTGCTATTGTATAAGGTATTGTTTCAGTTGTTTCCCGTTCAGTGTGCTTGTGATCTGTGTAGAGAAATGCCACTGACTTTTGAGTATCGATTTGGTATCCTGCTGAATTGTCCTATCAGTTCTAGTAGCTACTTGGTGGAGATTTTTGGGTCTTCCAAGTAATGTTTCACGTCATCTGCAAATACTGATAATTTAACTGCTTCTGTACCTATTCTTATTACCTTTATTTCTCCCTCTTTTCTAATGACTATTGCTAATAATTCCAAGACTATATTGAATAGGAGAGGTGGTAAAGGACATCCTTGTCTTGTAACTAGTTGAAGAGAAAAAGATTTCAGTTTTTCCCCATTTAAGATTATATTAGTTTCTGGGTTGTCATAGATGGCTTTTATCAAGTTAATATAGAGTCCATCTATTCCAATTTTCTGTAGGACTTTGAAATTGAATGAGTGTTGGACTTTGTAAAAAGCTTTCTCTGCATCAATTGAGATGATCATGTGGTTTTTAGATTTCAGTCTATTAATTCCGTGTATTACATTTATAGATTTTCAAATATTGAACCATCCTTGCATTCCTGGGATGAATCCTACCTGGTCATGGTATACGTTCTTCTTGATGATTTGCTGAATTCTATTTGCCAGGATTCTGTTGAGTATTTTTGCATCTATGTTCATGAGGGAGATTGGCCTGTAGTTCTCCTTTTTGGTTGTGTCTTTCCTTGGTTTTGGAATCAGTATTATACTTACCTCCAGAAACGATTTTGGGAGGACTTTTTCCTTTTCAACTTCATTGAGGAGTTTGTGGAGTGTGGGGATTATATCTTCTATAAATTTCTTGTAGAATTCATCTGTGAATCCATCAGGTCCTGGGCTTTGTCAGCAGGCTTTTTATTACGTTTTGTATTTTGTTGCCTGTTATTGGCTTATTGAGAGTTGTTATATCTTCTTGGCTCAGTTTTGGTAATTTGCACCTTTTGAGGAATCTGTCCATTTCTTTTGTGTCTTCTGTTCTGTGAGCATAAAGATTCTCGAAGTAATAATTGATAATGTTATGAATTTCCCCTGGGTCTGTGGTGATATCACCCTTTTCATTCCTTATTGCATGTACTTGAATTTTTTCTTTCCTCTTTTTGATGAGGATGCCTAGAGGCTTATCAACTTTACTTAGTCTTTCAAAGAACCAACTTTTTGATTTGTGGATTCTTTGAACTGTATTCTTCATCTCAATTGAATTAATTTCTGCTCTAATCTTCATGATTTCTTCCCGTCTTTGTGCTCTGGGTTTCATTTGCTCTTCTTTTCCTAGTTATCAGAGATGTAATATTAGGGTGTTTATTTGTTCCTGTTCTGTTTTCCCAATACGTGAATTCATAGCTATGATTTTCCCTCCAAGAAGTGCTTTCATCACATCCCATAAATTCCAGTAAGTTGTGCTTGAATTTTCGTTGAATTGTTGATATTGTTGAATTTATTGTTAATTTCTTCTGTGACCCATTGATTGCTGAATAACATGTTGTTTAATTTCCATGAATATAGAGGGTTTTTTGGTTTCTCTTGTCATTTAGTTCCAGTTTCATGGCACTGTGGTTAGATAATATGCATGGGATAATTTCTGTTTTCTTGCATATACTTAGGCATGACCTCTGTACTAGTATGTGGTCTATTTTGGAAAATGACCTGTGTGCAGCTGAAATAAATGTGTATTCAGCTGTGGTTGGGTGTCCATCACGTCCATTTGTTCCAAGCTCTGGTTCAATTCTGTTAGTTCCTTGCTAATATTTGTCTGGTTGATCTATCTTTTTGAGATAAGAGGTGTTAAGGTCTCCTGTTAAGATTGTGTTCTTAGATATTAGGTCTTTCTATTAAGATTTGTTCTACATAGTTGGATGCTCCTGTGTTTGGTGCATAGATATTTATGAGTGTTACCTCTTGCTCTTGAATTTTTCCCTGACCAATATATAGTGGCCTTCTTTGTGTCATTTGATCATTCTTGGTTTGAAGTTGAGACTGTCTAAAAATAGAATTGGTACTCCTGACTTTTTTCTGAGGTGCTGGGGCATGTAGTATTGTTTTCCATCCTTTGACTTTGAGCCTATGAATGTCCTTTTGAGTTAAGTATGTTTCTTATATACAGCATATTGTTGGATTTTGTTTCCTAATCCACTGTGCCAGTCTATGTCTCTTAATTGGTGAGTTGAGACCATTTACATTGATGGTTATAATTGAGATGTGTTGGCTTATGTTTGTCATGATATTTACCTGCTGTTGTTTACTACTTTGTATATTGTGTTTAATTGTCTGTCCTGTTTAGTGCGTCCCTTCTGTTCTCATTTGTGTAATTCTAGTCCTTGTGGTCTCTCTCTAGAGCATCTTTCAGCAGCCTGTGTAGGGATGGTTTTGTCAACATGAAATTCTTTATTTGTTCTTTGTCCTGGAAGTATTTTACTTCTCCATCAAACTTGAAAAAGAGTTTTCAGGGTACAGTACTCTGGGCTGGAATTTGTTTTCATAGAGGACTTGAAGAATTCTGCTCCATGCTCTCCTTGCTTTCATTGTTTGTGTCCAGACGTTGGCTGTGATTTTGATGGGTTTTCCTTTCAATGTGATCTGCTTGTTCTCTCTAGCAGCTTTCAGTATATTCTCATGTTGGATTTCTGGGATCTTGATTATCATATGTCTCGGTATGTTTTTACTTGGGTTAAAGTTATTTGGTGTTCTGTATGCTTTGGTTACCTGAATGTTGGATTGTTTCCTCTTATTTGCGAAGTTTTCTGCGATTCCTTCTTCCCAAATTCTTTTTATGTCATTTGTATTGATTCCTTCATTCTCATTGATACCAATTAATCTCACATTTTTCATACTGGCATCATCTTGCAGATGATGGATTATTTTTTTTCCTGCATTCTCATTATTTTTAAGAGATCCTTTCTCACCTTTTCACTAGCTGCACCAGTGTCATCTAGATCTTAAACTCTGTCTTCGCTTTCACTCAAATGGTTTTGTAGACTCTTGGAAATGTCTTTTTTTTTTTTTTTTTTTTGGTGGAACCAGGGATTGAACTCAGGCCCTTGCACTTGCCAGAAAGCGCTTATTCCACTAAGCCATCTCCATGGCCCTGGTTTTGTAGATGCTTGATTGTTATTTTTGGTTCTTCTATATCTCTTTGACTTTGTTTCATGTATTCTATTTCTTTTCTGTATTGCCCATTCAAGGAATTCATCGTATTTCTGATCTCCTCTCTTTTTATCCATGTCCTCTTTAGAGGTAATTAATTCTTTTTCTTCAAAATTTCTTCCAAGTTGGGTTTCCTCTGTATATTTTCAGATGCTATGTTTCTGTATTTCAGATGCTGTGATTTCATAGAATTCTTTTTTGATTTCGGAAATTATTTCTGCTTTGAGTTCCTCATGACATTTTTTGCTGTTGTTTCTTTGCTTCTGATGCTGTTAATTTGTATGTTTCAGCCGGAATAGTGCTCTCTGCACTTGTTCTGGGTGAGCATTAGTTTTTCCCCAAATGTTTCTGGATTTAATTCTTTATTTCAGATGCTATGTATTCAAACATTTCTTTTTTTATTTCAGGAATTAATTCTTGTCTGAGTTCGTCTATATCTTTCTGCTGTTGCTCCTTTGCTGCTGTATCTGTTAATTCATTCATTTCAGCTGAACTAGTGTCCTCTGCACTTGCTGGTCGACTGGCGGCCTGAGATTGCATTTTTCTCCTTGTCTTTTTCATTTTGTATAGTACTGACCTCTGCCCTTTGGTGTACAGCTTTGGTGCAGCTATAACCTTAGTATGTAATGAGATTCGGCTGCCGGTCTATTAAGTTTGAGATTATCCAGTTATGCCTGGCCTGGATCGAGCCATTGTGTTCAGTTCCTTTTAGCTGCAGCTCCTGTGGTTCCCTTCTGTTGGTTCCCTGGTCAAGGGAACACGAACCGGGATGATGAGCGAGTAGTGGAAATTTCCACTATCTTGGATGGCTTTGGGGTGGGGATCCAGAAAGTTGCCAGAGTTGCCCTTCCTGTCTCAGGCAGGTCGCTCTGTAGGTACGCGGGCCTGGGCTTTAGTGGGTCCGCAGATAAGCTGTGCTGGGTCTTGGGCCGCGGGGTGGAACCTGGAATTTCTGGGAAATTTCCCTCCAGAGAGGCGGCCCTGGAGCTCTCACTCACAGGCCGAGCTTCGCTGGGTCTGCAGTTGGGGGGGCCGAACTGCAGATCACTGGGAAAAGCTTCACTGATAGGTTTTAAGTCTTATTCCCAAAATCACTAAGAGTATTTTGACTATAATGGTGTCATGGAGAAATAATTTTTATTATAGTATCTGTATGGAGCATTAAATGCATCATTTATATATGTGTACTTTCTTCTGAATATTAGAAAATAATTCAGCTCATTTCTCTAACTCAGTTTTTCATGCCATTTGTATTGGGATTTTTACTAATCCCAAGTAAGTATTGCTTAATCTTCTCTATGTCATCTGATGGCTTTTGGGTCCTTTATTTATGTGTTCTTATTTGTGAATATCTATGAAAAGCTGGTCTTGCACAGCATGCTCTAGCACTGATACTCTGCCCTTCCTTGTTCACTTACACTACCTAAAGTCTCAATAGAAATTTTAATCATCTGGATTCTTGTCTTTTCTGTTGACCGTAATTCTTCATTACATGGTCATGTTTGGCATAATTTTGTCTTACAGCTAGACTTATATTAGTGCCTTCTGGAAGCCAGTTGATGGTGTGTTTATTAAGTCCTTTACCTGTTCAGTTTTATCTTCTGAGCTTGCTTAGCACCTTACTAATAAGTTTTTTATTTGACTGTTGCCTTTTCAAATATTTTAGCTGTATGGCTTTTGACTTTCTCCACCTACTTAACCAATGGGTCAGAATTCTGAAGATAAGGAATTTTCTGAAGCATTTTATTGCCTTGTCTACTCATGTTTCTATTTTTTTAAAAAAAAATGTTTTGTTTTGTGCTGAGGTTTTCAGGTACTTACAGTGGGAATAATTTGTTGTTCTTTTGAAGTTATTTTTAGTTATTATCTGCTTTTCAGTATCACCATGAACATGGCAAACTATGGGCCTTTCCCCTCTTCCCATGACTTGACCACCTTGATTAATTTGGGAGGAGAGAATGGAGTACAATACACTCAGCATTCTTTTTCTTTAAATGGTCCATAGTGCTGCTAATGGCAGAAAGTTACTCCAGACACTGACATACAAAGACTATTAATTGCAGCAACTCTGTTACCCTGGCAATAAGAGCTCAATGGTAGCAATAAGAACATCAAAGACAAATGGGATATTTATATACTTTAAGAATTAGTAATGGACCACCTTTAACCATAAGAAAAAAGATTTATAATTATAAAACTAAGACAAACTAAATATTTACATATAGCAAGGATCTGCTAAATTTGACAACTGTATCTTTACTACAAATGGAAAAGATTTTAAGAGTGATAGCATAGTTAACTATCCAAGGATTAGCAATGATAGAAATGATTAGGAATGAGAGAATGAAAGAAGAAAAATTTTTAAAGTTTACGTAAAAGAAGATTAAAAGGAAGAGAGACTATTCAGATAAAGATTCCTACTAAAGAGCAGAATAAATTAATAAAATTATAGAAAAATAACAAGTAAGAACAAATAAAAAAGGAAGAAAAAAAACATTCAAAGGGTAAAATAAAGCAAAACAAAAGAATAAAAAAAGGAAAATCTTCCAATCCCCAAAAATACAATAATGGAAAAAAAATTGTTCTAAAACTGTTTATTTCCTTTATACTTTTCAATGAACTGTTTCTTTTCAGGATCCATAGAATGGCAATCCAGGAAGCCATGACTTACTCTATTCAGCTTTGTGGCCTGTGGGTTAATGGGGTGCACATCCCTAATTCCTGAGGCCACTCTGTGTGTTCACCCCAGGCCATGGCAATCGTGCAGGCCATAGAGTAGATGGCAATCTTGACGGATGGGGAGAACAAATAGAGCTCTGCTCTGTGGCAGTTGTAGGCAGTAGGGCAAAGGCTCAAGCATGCCACTGTAATTAATGCTAGCATGTTTTGCTGTTTCTCAAAGCTACACATCAACTTTAGCTTCTCACCATGGTGAGAAAGACCTGTTTCTCTCCTGATCTCACTGTAAACTCTCCAGTGGGTCTATGTCTACCCTCCATCCTCATCGTGATTATCTAATATGATTGCTTGGTACCTGTAAAGGGAACACTGAAATGGCTTTAATGTGCAGGTTTTCTGAAGCTCAGCTTTAGCCAATCTCCTTTTAATCAAAATGGCATTTGATTAAACATTCTTCAGTAGTATGGCAAGCACTGGCGTGTTCTTCCTTAGCTGTAGTCTACTATGGGGAAGGTGTTTTTTCTGGGTTTTTGGGAGGCTGGTGCTGGTTGTCAAGTCTGTGATTTCTTCCAGGAGCTCCTGACTTTGGAGAATTATACTGTGTCTCTGGGGACAGGTTCCCCTCCCTAGGAACCTGGGTAAGCTTCTAGACTGCTCTGTTTCATTCTCTGCATTGCGATTCATAGCCCCAAATTCTTTGAATTTCTAATTTTCCTTTCAGTTTCTTCCTAATTCCCAAAGTTGTTTTGGTTGTTGTTCTTCTTCTTTTAGTTCTTTTTCTTCCTCTTTCTCTTCCTCTTCCTCTTTGATTTCTCCTTCTCCCTTTCATCTTCCATTTCTCCTCCTCTCCTTCCTCTTCTTCCCCCTCCCCTTCATCTCTCTCTCATGCTCCATCTCCTTTTCCTTCTCCTCCTTCCTCTTCTTCTCTTCCCTCTTCTTCTTCTCCTCCTCTTCCTCCTCCTGTTTTTCCTCTTCCTCCTTTTCTTCCTCCTCCTCCTCCTTTCTTCTTTTCAAAATTGTTATTTCCCATCTGTCTAGATTCTGGGTGTCTATTCTTCTCGTAATCATTAATGTACTATTGTAGTTCCTCTGAATCAACTTTGTAAAAGTGACAAAGCTGACATACACATATTGTTCTAGATGATACTGACAGCCACTGGCTCAATGATTCCCAGCATTCACAGTAAGGATGCATCAAATTTAGTTCTGTTTCAAAGTTGTTTTTGTTTCTCTTGTTCCTTTACATTTGTAAGTGGAGTCAGTAATCTCTTTGTCAAATTCCACAAAAATTCTGTGGAAATGTTAAGTGAGAGTGCCGAGTCTATGGCTCCGTTTTGGAAATGTCATCAGCATCCTCCAAGTAGTGAGTCTGATCCACTAACATAGATTGTATTTCTGGTGATTTATACCTTTTAAGTTTCCTTTTGCAATAAAACAGAGTGTTTTGGTCTTTAACATCCCTTTTAAGTACATATTTCTTTTAAAACTTTTGCTATTTTTTAAAGAAAACAAAATAGTGATAGGAAAGAACAGTGCTAGAAATGTTGCAAAATTTCACTAAACAAAGTAATAGGAATTCAACAGTGGGATGAATTTCCTATTTCTAGTTTTGAAGATTGTGTTATCTACAAATTAGTTGTACAGGAAAAACTGGCTGAGGAAAAGGACTAATGAAAGGAAGGAAAATGATATATTTAGGTATATATGCACAATAGTTGGGATAGTTTACTGTCGATTTCTGCTGGTCTTTTGACAGGAGCAGTTAATGTTTAAAATGTTTTTCTTTTTATTGTTTATTTTTTTTCTTTTGAAATGCTTACAACTTTTTTGGTATTGTTTCATTTTGTTTCGTCTTTGAGCCAATTTGCGTGTTTAAGTATTATATTTCTGTTGCTAATACAAAGGTGGTATTTTAGGCTTCTGAATATCTACTTTTAGCATATACATACCCTTTTGTATGTTAATCTTTTAGTCTGAAACCTTGCTAGCATCACTTTTTAGTTTTCATAGCTTTTATATATATTCCATTTAACTTTCTAGAAACATACCCTTGCAATTTGCAAAGGAAGATAGTTTTAATTTATCTCATGCAATATAGAAGCACTTAATTTTTTCCTTCTATGTGGCACCTAAATAACCCTTAGTATGAATAATGATGAGAGACTGGCTGAACAGCTCAGCAGATTAAAGCCCCTGCTTACATAGATGCAGCGGCCAGGGTTCCATCACCGATGCGCCACGCCAGCCTGCTCTCAGGGCACGCTGTGAGAGTGACTGAGACTGGACGTCGTAGAACATGCCTGCTTTCCCAATTCTTGGGAGGCTGAACACAGGTGATCACTAGGAGTCCCATATATGTATTGAGACCCTGTACTAAAACACAAAAAGAAAAAAAGAAGAAAATTGAATAATGAGTAGAAATTGGTTAGTCATCTAATCTGAAAAAGAGATCACCCAGTCTTCAGTCTTCTACTATGAAGTATGACACTGGCTTTTATATAACTGGAAAAGTGCTACTTTTCCTTTAGTTTTGAATATTATTTTCACATCCCAGTGAATTCTGGGTTGAGTTTTTCTTGTTAAGCTTAGAATATGTTGTACTGTGATCTTTCTTACATTGTTTTAGATCTTTTCTCTTCTCCTTACCTTTTCCCCTATGCACGTGCCATATTTTTTCCCTTCTACGCAATTTAAAATTTCCTATTTCTAGTTTTGAACAATTTATGATGTATTTAGGGGATAGCTTTGTTTGTGTTTCTTGTGCTATGGGTTAGTAGATCTTCATGGATCTCTTTTACCCTTCATACCTGTAAATTTTTAGAACATTAATTTTAAGTTTTTTATTTTTAATTTGTATTTTTTTCTGGTATTTTAATACAGTGTCCACAGGGTCTCACTACACAGATCAGATTCATAGTGATTCTTCTGTTTTCAGCCTCCCAGGGGTTACAGGCATGTGCCACCATGCTCAGTGTCAATAACATTTCAGCCTGTCCCAGGTCAGGCCTGCACAGCACTCCAGGGATCTGACCCCAGTCCCTGCATTGGCCTAAGCAGGAGGTTTTATAGGCTGAACTATCTGGCCTGCTCTGCCTGTTCTTTGTGTAGTGAAATTTCATGTCTACTAAGCACTTGCGGTTTTCTCTCAGATCAAAGTAGCTCTCTGCTCATTTACTTATTTTCTGTATTTAATGTCATAGAGATCCTATGATTGTATCTTCAGACTTTTCTCTTCTGCACTATGCAAAATCTGTAACTAATATCATGCAATTCATATTTCATATTTACAGTTTTTGTCTGGAATTTGGATTTGGTCTTTTATATCCCATCCATGTGCATTTAACTTTTAAATAAATGCTACAGTATAATCTCTGTTTTTAATATTTTGCGATTTCCAATTCTGTGTATTTGTGTGTCAATTTTACTTAACTATTTTCCAAACATTGACCTTTTGGGGCTCAGTATGAAGAACTGTTGGACAGGACTAGAATAGCACCAAGCCTATGGCTAATTTTCCCTAGTACTGAAGAAATATGTTTTATGTATTGTATCCAGTTCTTAGGAATCTTGAATCATTCCAGTTTGGATGTGGGAACATGGACTATATAGAGCCCTTTGTAGTAGGCCAGAGATTAATCATGTAGCCTGTAATCCTTTATGGGTTTTAGTTAATTTTCCCAGATGCTGAATAGTACTTAGTCGAACAATCCAAAGGGATTTTGTCTGTGTCATTTTGCTTTTCTCTGTACCCTTGAGTTGCTTTCACACCCTTAGACTTTCACTTACATCTCCCTCACTTAGTCTGTGAATAAGACTTCTATAATTTCTGTTATGGTCCAATCAAAGCACACAAATAATTTAAAATTAAAAGGTAATAAGAACTTGCTTTGATCCTTTATGATTCTTAGCAATTTATTTTATTTTATTTGTTTTAGAACCTAGTAATTTTTTTTTTTAGGTGGAGACTATTATTTAGTGGCTGAAATTCAAAAAATATGTTAAAAAAGAGAGAAGTATCTGGAACCCAGAGCACTCCAAGCAATAAATAATTGCAGTGCAGGAGATCAATGTTTACTTTGGCTCCTTTATTCTTAACAACACTTGTTTGTGTGTTGAGTGCAGGAATAATCTTATTCAGTAATTCTGGCTGAACAAGATACTCCTTGTTGTGTAACGAAGAGGAGATGATGCAGGCTGGGAGTTAGTATGAAGCATGTTGGAAGTACACTGGGAGGAAGAAACTGGAGAGGTGAGTACAACTTCTCTAGAAGGTCAAAGATAGAAGGCACATTTCAAAAATCAATAGGTAAGAGGTTTGATACACTGAGGAACACCAAGCAGTTCAGTGTGTGTGTGCAGAGGTTCTGTGAGACTTTGTGTGTGTGGTGTGTGTGTGTGTGTGTGTGTGTGTGTGTGTGTTTGCTGCAGTGGGAGTAGGAATTCACAGACTTGGCAAAATGCTAGAATTGGACTAGAAGGTAGAGGGAATAAGACAGAAAACAAAGCACGCATTGCACTGTTAAAAGCCTTGTTGCATGACTTTTCTTATAATAGTAAAAAAGAATCAATTTGAATACTGAATAACAATCTGCTACTTGTGGTCACACAGGTGATGCAGCAGTGGTTATATTGATTTTTAGGATTTGAGGTATAAGTTCTAGGATATCATAGTAGAAAATGCATTGATCAATAGACTAATAACCAGATTCTACCTAGGATGGCATATGGAGAAACAGCCTGGCCTAATGTTAGGTAGAACATTAATTACACAGTCAAAAGACATTTTGGAAGGACATGAAGCAGAACTTTACTTAGGGAAAAGGAGTTATCTGAAAAGTAGAATATCTTAATCCAATCAATATTTGTTTCTTTTCACTTAAAGATTTTACTGTGCTAGAACTTGCTACTAGAGAAATATACACAGATCATGTGTTATAATATTTTATTTTATGTCTTTTTCATATTGACTAATTACAAACTTCAGTAGTACTATTCATTATTTTCTAATTGTGTATATGAATGTGTATATGTACACATATACATACAAAAAGCTCAAGTCTGCATTCTCTTTATCTTTTATAAGGTCTTTTATTTTGATTTTCAGGATTATTAGAGAACAGTCTTAATTTTTAAACTTGTAGAAGTTAGTGGATGATAGCACATTCCTAGGGGTAATATTTCCTTCTTCATTCTACTATTTTGATTCATGTAAGACTCTCATATATATTTTAGTTCTTAATTTTTATTTTCAAGGCATAAATATTTTGCATATGTATTATTGTTACTTAAGCATGTGGTTGGTCATGTGCAATTACAATTCATATTTAAGAAAATGACTCTTAATGAATTTTGTATTATTTTACAATTATGTTATAAATCTATCACAATTAAAAAGTTTCAAGATACAATCTGTATGTCTTATAAATATAATAATTACATTATACTTAAAAAGATTATACATTAAATTAGCTATGATAATTTTTACATATTATTCTTAATATTAATATTCTTTCCATAAAATTGGTAAGATGCTCCATTATTTAATAATAATAAATTTACCTTGATAATTATAATAAACAAGATACTGCTAAGATTCTTAAAAACCTAATGTATTTATACATATTCAAGAACATCCCAATTGTATTTCTAAAGTGGTCCTGAAAAATTTTAAGTGCTTTATTTAATCATTTTATTATACTGAAATAAATATTTTCTTTGTTATTTATTCAACTGGTCTTTTCTCTGCAGACAACAAGGCAAAATGTGGAGGTCTGATTTGCTTCATTTATCCCTCATATTTACTGAAGTGGTTCCTGGGCTCTTACTGCTTGGAGTCATGCATGCTGAAGATCTGGGTACTGTTGCCTCAGAGATTCAGGATTACACTGCAAATGCTGAAAAGGCTTAGTGCTAGACCTAGCCCCTAATCTGCACCTTAAAATGGTCAAATCAAGCAGTATTACTAAGAATTAAATCTTTTGTTCAAAGTACAAGACAAAATTTTAATGTAGTGCTGTTTTGTGCAAAGTGATCACCTGTAGGTATCCTTAAAATTTATTTTAGGTTCATTTACTAAATAAAAATATGTTATTAACATGTGAAGTACTTTGATAGCTACTCAGAGCAAAAGAATGTAAATACGTTTTTACTATAACATTTCAAATAAAAATACACAATATTGAGCTAGAAATGGAAGAATTTTATTGTATAAGCCCATAACTATAAAGAACATGCAGTCTATATAAAATATAAATGTAGAATTGATATACAAAATTAAAATAAGAGTGTTATGAACTAGACATTTAAACACATAACAGAATTGACCACTATTGTTCTTAAGTGCTTACAGTTTTTCTCTGGTTTATACAGTTGGGGTTTTGTTCAGCCATGAGAAAAATATTTTGTTGTGGCTGGCTTTTCTGTCTTATCTAAGCCGTTGCTTCTGTGCTTGCTGATTTCATGGTCACTCTTTTGACTTGTTTTCAGCTGTTGTCTTCTTTCTAATGTGTGATAGTGATGGTGGTGATATGCATGTTTGTATGTGTTTTTATGAAGCAGTAAAGCATATTAATAAAATAATTTCTAGGTTATTTCCTTATTTAATGATCAGTACTAATTACTGGATATGGGCCAGGAGTTTGGATCCAAGCATACTCTGCCATCATTTTCTGTTCCTTTTCTTGACCATCCTTTCCTAAACTTTATGGCACAAAGTTGTAGGGCTGCCTGGTTGTCAATGCTGAATTAAAGACTTTTTTTTCATCTTACTGCTTCTGTTGTTCTTATCCATTCTGTAACAGTTGGAAGAGGAAAATTTTTAGGTTAGCCTTTACTTTTCCATTATTACCTTGAAGTATAGACTTGCTTTTCAAATAGCCATTACATTTTGAAAGCATTTAAATGTTGATTTTAAAGTGATGATAAGAAAATTTTACTAAACAGACTTTTTCCAAATATGGTATCCTCTAAAGGAATATATATATATATATATATATATATATATATATATATATATATATATATACATATATTAGAGGAAGACAAAATAAATAAGAAACAAATTTATTTTCATCCTGTTGTGTAGTTTAAATAACATATATTCACTCAGACAACCAAGTGCACATCTAGAATTAGGCTACAGACATTGAAATCAATTATTTAATATCCTATATAATAAGATATGATGCTTATCTGAAAATAAATTTTTGTTCCCTGAGTTTTGAACACAAAATACATTATCCAACTAAAAATGTCTGAAAGAGTCATATTTCACTTGAGTCAATGAAATACATGAAATAAATTCCAAGGGTTGTTTCCTTGTGTTCTGTTTCTTTGTATGTTTTATCAAACAAGGGTTATCCTTTTTTTTTTTTTGAAGTTGCTTCACTTCATTTTAAAATTCTGTGCTTCTGTTTATTGTGCCAATTCACTAAATGCCACCATCAAGAAAATCATGCTTCTCACCCTGAGACCTTCTAAGGAAAAAGAAACCACAGTGAATAGAAATGAATAGGAATGTTTGTAGGATTTATATTTCAAATGCATACAAAAATGCTAAAATGTGAAAATGTCATATTTTTAATGTTCTGAAAATGTAGTTTTGCATGGAACTGTTCACAAATAAGTTTCTGATTGCATTTTATGTTTTAAATAATTTCTGGCATTATGACTTTAGTAAAAGTTTCTGAGGCTAGATTAAAAAATATTTCAGTTATATTTCTTGCTTCTGAAAGGATTGTTTTTTGCTCTGACTTTGCATATTATTTATATTCTGTTATTACAAATGTTATTACAAAATTCAAGTAAGTCAGGTATTGTGATACCTGCTGCTTTATTCTTCTTGCCCAAGATTGCTTTTGCTATTCTGGGTCTCATCTAGTTCCATAGAAATTTTTTGGGTTGTTCTTTTGGAGATGTGAAGCATTCTGTTGGATTCTGAGTAGGACTACATTGAATCAATACAATATTCATAGGAGTGTGGGAATTTTGGCAGTATTGTTTTTGCCTATCCAGACGTAGAAGAGATCTTTCCATTTGAGACACACTCTCCCATCTCTTTCTTAAAAGTAGTGTAGTTTCCTTAGTAGAGGTTATTGGCTTTCCTGGTAGATAATTAATTTTTTGAGGCTATCATTGGTATTTCTATCATAATTTTCTACCCCTTGAGCTCATTTTTGGTGTCCACAAGTGCTATTGCTTTTTGCATGGTAATGTTTATATCCTGCTACCTTGCTGAAGCTGGTTATTATTTCTAAATCTTTTGGTGAAGTTCTTTTGATTTTCTACATATAGAATCATGTCATCTGCAAATAATGAAAATTTGTGTTCTTTCTTTCCCATATGTATTTCTTTCATTTCCTTCTCCTTTCTGATTGCTCCAGAAAAACTTTTTAGCACTATGCAGAATGAAAGTGGTAGCAGTCAGCATCTGTATCTTGTTTCTGATGTTAGAAGGAATGCTTTTAGGTTTTGTCGTGTAATATGATGTTGGCTTTGTTTTTTTACAAGTAACCTTTATCAAGTTCAGTTAGGGTCCTTCTACATCTATTTTCTTTTGAATTCTTAACACAAAAGACTACTGAAAGATTTTCTACACCTATTGATATAATCATGTTTTTTTATTTTTGTCATTGTTTATATTGTGTATTACATTTAGAGATTTTAATGGGTCATACCATCTGTGCATCTCTGGGTGACACTTATTTTTGTTTTTATTCCTTCTGTTTTTCCTGTTTTTTTCACTATGTTTTGAGGTATAGTAGAGTGGAAAGAGCTTATTGTTTACATGAAGATTTTTTTTAAGGTAAATTTTTTTTAAGATACTGCTTACCTAAGAGAAACCTTCAGGTTTTGTATGTCCATAGATAGTATATCACTTCCATTTGGCTTTGTCCCTATATTTTACAAAAAGAACCATTTATAATTTATTATGAGTTCTAAGTTATAAATAAATACTCTATTTACTTTTGGAGGTGTTGTACTGTATTTCATCAGTTTATAAAACTCTCAGTAATTTTAATACTTTATTTTCATAGATTTTCAAAGCAAGTCACACACTCTACAAATAATCATGCTGCACTACTTCCACTGTTAGAAGTTTTTATTGGTCAGTGTTGGCCTCTTTATCTTAGCTAGAACCTGTAAAATATACATTACATCAAAATATTAGTAGAGGGCTGGCCAGGTGGCTCAGTGGACTAAGGTGCCTGCTTAGGCAGAGCGCAGCGGCAGGGTCCAATCCGTAGTGTGCTGTGCCAGCCGCGTGCTAAGGGGCGCGCTGTGAGGGTGGCTGAGGCTGGGTGTGGTGGCACACGCAGCATGCCAGGCTTGGGAGGAGATTCACGGAGTCTGACCTACACAGCAAGAGCTTGTAGACCCTGTGCGAAACACATTAGGAAAATAAATAAATAGAAAGTAAAGTAAAATATCAGTAGATATTATTTTCCGTGAGAACAATTATATTTTAAAATTTAAGCATGCTATTGGTGTTTGACTTGAATATGATGAGTTTCGAAGTGTTAGAATTTTTTAGGTAACAAAAAGTATTAACGCTTTCATTCGATTACCTCTGTCTCTTTTCACCTATGGAGATAATAACATTAAGTGTATTACTTCAAACAACCTTAAAATAAAGTAAACCTGATTGTGTCATTCAGCTTATTTTAACACACTGTCTGTGCGATAGCACTAATGTTTTCTTTCACTGGCTTCTTTTCCAGGTTAGAGTAGGAAAAGTTATGCCAGTGAAATAAATGGTGATGTGTAAACCTTATTATGTTTTGAAACTGAAAAATACCATTGCTTACAGTTTGGGAGTAGATGATTTATATGCTTCTGAAGCAGATTTTTTTGTGATAAATTCATTGACAAAATACTTTAACATTAAGATTTGGCAGGTACATATTATCATAAAATCTAGTTTTATTAAAACTTTTATAAGTATTATTATGGTAGTTTTTCTATCTATAGTTTAGTATTCTTCACTGCTTGTACTGTGTTACTAAATTATATTTTTCAGGGAATAGATTATTTCATTGTGCTCCAATAAAAGTATCTTTAAATTTTATAATATTTTACACTATTTTTGCTTTAGCTATTTCATAGTTTACCCTGAGCATCATCTGGAAATAACTGACTGTTCCAAGTGTTGCTCAGGCAGGGGTCCTTGCAATCAGTTCAGTCTTATCACAGGAGATGCAACTGTATGCCACTTAATTGCTTTATAGGAACTTTTCTTCACATCTTTAAATTTAGAATGTTGTATTTACTTCTGAATTTCTTTTTGGTGGAACTAGAGATTGAATTCATTCCCTTGCCCTTATAAGCAGGGAAGCACTTTTCCACTGAGCCATCACCCTGGGCCCTTGATGTTTTTTATGGTAAAATATTATAATACATGCTGGCTCTTTTATAATTTGTGTTTAATTTATTTGTGAAATACAACCTAAAACTTTGTAGTACAATCTATAAAAATTATTGTAGATGCTTGACCAGATTGCTCTCTGTGAGAGCCTGAGAGAAAGTTTTCTCTTCATGTGACTCATCCACATGGATGACACAGACAAAGGAACTACAGAATAATGTACAGGACTACAAGATAAACCCTGAGAAGACTTCAATGACCACATAGGAAATATAAAGTACATGTGTTGGTATATAAGTTTGGATCTACCTAGGTCTTAGCCATCCAGCAGAAAAG